>APFE030295590.1:167903-188366 GCA_000404065.3 Pinus taeda | reverse complement strand
TTACAACTGATATTCCCTTATTAAAATAAAAGAATTATCGTATAAATGTTGTTTCTATGTATCTATGCCTCAACTTCAATATTGAAAAGGAATTTTCAAGTATAATGATATCTTAATATATATGTTTTCAGGTATATATATAATTTTTTTTTCCGAGTAGCAGAAGCTACATCCCCAAGTCATAGCTTCTGCAACCTTAAGCATCAATTGTTGCAACTTTAACACATAGTCACTGCAAAAAAATACAAGGGATTATTTAATTGAACCACTGCTACAACCTTAAGTTATAGTTGTTGTTCCCTCACTCAAATAAAAGAATTCTCATATAAATGTCGGTTTCCATGTATCTTTGCCTGACAAGGGCTTGTTAGGTATAATGATCTCTTAATTCCCCATTATTTTCAAACTGACTATGACTTATTGTAAAGCCCACCCTTTTCTTCTCACCATACATTCCCCTATCTTAGAAATCAATTTCTAGGAGGGGATTTAGGCACTCATTGAATTTAAAACCTTTATGGGGTAAAGTTTCTGGTCACGAATCATCTCATTCTAGTTACTTCCTTAAAGTGCCATTTTGAAGCAATTTGTGTAAATCATTCTAAAAAATAACATCAGTGGAAAAAATATTTGTGGAGTACCATTCTTATAAGTATTTCCATAAACTTTAACAACAATGTTGCATCAATGACTATATATAATACCTTTCCTTATTCTCTAAAAAAACTCCATTCCACTATACTTTAGGTGATCTTTTTGAACTACATTTAATCCTATATGTTCCCGAGTTTAAAAAAGAGTTTTATTTAGATCCTCTGAATGTCTAGATGGAAGCTCGTTCATTTTATTTTTCAATTTCCAATGATGTCGGTCTTATAATGTAGTTTCCTTCAAAATTCCATTGGTCTTACAATGTCCTAGTGTTAGCCTTCAAACACCCATTTCGACAGCACAAACGTTGCAACTATGGCAGGTTCATCATAATATATTTTAAAAAATCTATGATGACATCATTCTTTTGACCCCTTTCTGATGGTAGAAACATCACAACTATGGTAGGTTTGTCGTAATATATTTTCGAAAATTTTGTAGCATTGTCAATCTTCCAACTCACATTTGGACAACACAAACATCATAACGATGGCAAATTTGTAAGAAAATATTTTCGTAAAATTCTCATTGACGTCAATCTTCTAATGCAATTTTCGACAGCATAATATGTTGTCACAATGGGTAAATTGTAAAAAGAAGTTTACTTTCAGTAGATCACCTGACGATGGTTTAAAAAAATATATATAGGAGCATTTATCAAACTTTCAACAAAATTCCAATGAGTATATTCAAGGAACAGATTTAAGAGATTCGATGATTATTATCATCATAATTTTGATGAGAAAGAAGATGTCGAAATTACAACTTCACCAGAAAAGATGTTTCCTCAAATCTCCTTTTTCATTATAGTGATGAAACATCATTGCAAAAATTACAAAGTGTCATTGTAAATTGGGTCAATATTTAGTAGTGTGAGCTTGGAAACATGGGTTGATGAATCTCACTCTTGGAGGGCCTTGATAGGTCATGTTGTGCTCCTATACTAATAGGTGTCATATTTCATGATTGACATTGACGAGCTCTGTAATATGTTCATACCTTTTTCTGGTTGCAAAGGTTTTCCATATTCTCAAAAAAGAAAAAATTTAAACAAATGTAAAGAAGGTATGCCCTAAAAGAAAAATCAATGGGAAAAAAGAATAAAATGGTAAAAAAAGTGAAAGAAATGAACCCCAAATCAAATAGACTAGGAAAGTGTGCAAGTCCAAAATGCCACTTCTATTCTATTTTTGCAATAATCTGATGATGTGCAGCTTGTTGACTTATGCCACCATTGATGAATGGCCAAACAGCTCAATCTTGGCTAGTTCATGTTTGAATTTACTTGTTTTAGAGATAGAGAATAAAATCTGTCCAAACTGTTCAATCTTGGCAGAAACATAGATAGGTAGAGAAGCAAAGGAGCTCAACAGTTAAATCTGAGCCCTTGGACATTACAAGTGTTGACTTAGGTAGGATTCCCATGAAAAGAAAAAGAAGATGATGAGGGATTTCCAGTTCAAGTGAAGCCAAAGAAAGGTGAAAGAATGCTAGGTAATATAGGTAGGGTAGCTAGAGGGTGTTGCAGAAATGACATCACAAGTGTAAAGTAGGCATTATACTGAAAACAGCTCAAGACCAGGATTACATGACTAACTCCCCTTCTTATTTTCCCCTAAATCATTTAGTAATTTCCCCAAATTGTTAAGAATCTTTTCTTAATATCACTCATAGACCATTCATTTCATTTCATAAACTTCTTGCAAGTGAAACTCTATTTTTACTTGAAAAGGATGCACCATGTCACTGAAAAGACCTCTTTTTTTTTGTCTTTAGCCTAAGTTGGAATATATGAAAATTGCTTTAACTTAGTGCTTATTCTCCAATTCATTTTTCATATTAATTTCTAATTTTATTATTTAGCTCCCTTATAAATCATTTCTCCCTTTTCCCGTAATATATAAAAACATCATAACCCTGATTATTATATATTTCCCGTCCCAATGGTATATAAACCATTATTAAAGTTAAAACCGGGGATTAATACATTCATTCGAAATATATTAATAGCCTTTCTGCTGCGCACGAAAACTACAAGATTAGTTAACCCTCAGTTCACTAATAAGCATAACCCCGACCAATGAAATCACGCCCGATGTAATTAATTTAATGTTTATTAAACTCAAGCTTGCTCCTTAACCCTCTGCCATCTCCGACACCCGTCAGCTATCAAATCTGGGCCCGCTTATCCAATGGTCCATGCTCATATCGTACCCCCCCTTCCATCCGACCTTTAACTCGCGGGGAACCGGCGGTATTACTCCCATACCCTTGCCACACGTCGCTCTCCCACTGTGATCACTACCTCCCCGCCCGAAACCACTCGACCCCAAGAGCGGTGTGGCAGAAACTTCTTACACCCTCTGCTAAGTGACAGGACGTCCCATCAAGCTGACGTCATCCATGCAATAAATGCCAAAAGCCCCGCCAAAGTCAAAATTTCATTAAAACCATGATAAAATGTCATTTTCACCCATTTTTTCTGCGAATTATTTTCATGCAAAATACGTCCGGTTGATTGCTCGAGCGTACAATCCACCACCCGGCCAGAGAAACCACAACAACGCGCTCTACCGTCAGTGATTTCGACTTGCAATTACACTGTTCGCCTCTAAAAACACGTATTTACTCCAATTCACTTCTCGAATCGGTAATTTTGTTTTTTCCTTTGTGAATTTTACCCAAAAGAGCCAAATTCAAGTAAAATCAACGTGTTGCTCTCATACAAATACACCCAGAACTGCTCTTTTACCCGTTTTCTCCACAAAAGCCCGAATTCCAGTTTGAAAACACAAGAAACAAACATGGAAGCTTCCGTAACCCTGAATGTCGCGCTTATGAATGCACCTCATAAAGACTTGGATTATTTAGCTCTGACTGACAAAGATTTCCAAATTAAAGATTTGTATGGAAATGTGAACCATCTTCAAGCCTTCTGCCAAATCAGGGATAACTATAAAAAAAAGTCTGATATTTTTGGGTTATGGGAATCTAACCTTCCCATGTACTTCATTCCCTCAGTTCATGTTTTCCCAGACATCATTCACTAGTGCTGTGGAAATTATGACCTTATCCATAGAGCAGTCATGTCACCATCTCAAATTGTTCTTTTTCACATAACTGCTTAATCCATCAATGAGATGCTACATTTCCATTCCACGGAGCCCCTGACTCGTCTGTCCATGGGATATCTGCTCGAAAAAGCTCCTCAATTGTCAAATTCAGAAATAACTTGTATTTCTCAGATGTTGATGAAACCAGACTACCAGGCCCAAAGCCCACCTCCCTATCTGCAGACCTCGTTCACTAACACTGGCAAACTTATTGTTGACATGATATCTCGGATCTTGGGATTTAATACCAGTGAGTACGTTGATGAGAATACCCTAGTTCTACTGTCAATATTTACCCCAGGACAGCCCCCTGATGTTAAGTATGACTATGCTACTTTTATTGCTAATAAAATCCATGATCAATTATTAAACCTAGATAGAGAAGGAGTCTTCAAGTACACATCTTTCATATACCACCTTTTGTTATATTATCATCCAAACAACTTTTCTTTCCCCATCAAGAGGTTGGACTCCAAAGGAAATCAAAGGTCTGTGATCTTCTGGATCTCAGTCTTCCATAATACCTTTGAGTGCCCTTATACCTATAATGAATTCATTGACTTGTTTGTGCATAAAGCATCCACTTTCTTGATAGGAGCCCCTCCTCCTAGAATCTCTGGTGACATGAAAAAGATTCTGCTGCTCTCCAAACAGTATAGGATAGGTGATTGGTACCTATACCAAAATCACACAGAGATTAGAATATATGGGTGTGAGCTTTGCCCTTTCAAATTGCCTAGATATATGCCCATGAGATTATTTTCACTGGAGTATTTCAGACAGCTTATCAATGCAGATTTAACCCACTTTTGTAATCCAAAGAAAAAGGCTCAGCTGAGAATAAAAAACCAGTTAGGCCCTTTTATCATCCATAAGAGGGAGGCATGGGAAGATGCTAAGAAGATATTAGGGGAACACCTTAAATTGAAGAAGAGTTTTTGGTGGGTACCATATGACCCAAATAGTTTTATAAGTGATAGAAAAGTAAGAAACAGGTTGTCAGTTTATGTACATCATAGGATCCCTGAAATTGAACAGTTTGTTAATCAGGATGAGTGGGTAGAGGGTACATTAATAGAAGAAATTAGTGAGCAAGAAAAGATGGAAAAAGCTATGAAAGACCTTGAAAAAACCCTTGACCTGGAATCTTTCGGACAGGTATCTTTGAAGCTACCTCAACAAACAGGAGTTGGTACATCCTCTGCTGAAACTTCTTAGCAGCCTGTACAAGAAACCAACACACCAGTTACAGGGTCTTCTAAGGGTAAGGAAGTGGCATACACAGAGTAGCCATCAATGACTGATCAACAAGGACAAATTCCTCCAGTCCAAACCAAAGCAGCAAAGTTTCTTACATTGTAGACTCCTCTAAATGAGGAAAGAGGCAAGACAAGAGACAGGGAAGATGCCACACATATCAGTGGGCCTGTAGAACAACCAGGGGAAAAAAGGCAAAGACTAAATCCTTTGTCAGAAGAGGAAATCTTTGAAGAAACAACAGACAGTCTAAGAGGTGAAAGGGTATTCAGCCAACAGACTTCCCCAGTGGTGGAAACATCAACTAGCTCACACAGGCAAAAGCTAGAAAGGCAATGCAGTGTGGAAGTTTCTTCCACTAGGCCACAAAGCAAACAGGCCTCCAACATCAAAAGGACATTCACAGAGATAAAGGCCAGAAACGACCCACTGAGGCTGTAGATTTACAACCAGTATCTTAAGATGGCCCCCACAAACCAGCAAAGACTAATGTTAGCCTATGACAATAAAGAGGGGAAAATGATCATGAGTTATTTTAAGCCCAAGGTGCAATAACCACAATTAGCAGCTGATTACAGTAGGACAAATCTGGAGGTCATAGCCAAGGATATTCATCCCATGGACCAGATTGAGCTTCATAAACAGATTGAAGAGATGGTCTACTCCACACTAGCTGATAAAACAATGTTGGCTTATAAATTACAAAACTCCTTGGACAATACCTCTGCTCAACTAGATTTCGAGAAAGCCTCTTCTCTAGCCAAGGACATCAGGATAAAATCTTTGGAGGAGATTATCATTGAACTGGGACATGATCCCAAAGATGCTAAAGGCATAAAGGCATTAATGAAGAAGAAAGAAGAGGACATTGCTACCTTAAGGAAACAGAAGAAACTGCCTCCTTCCATGCATCCACAGACAACAAAAATTGTACAACAAAAGTCAAAAGAGGACATGATGGACTTGCTCATGAAGCTCAATGAAAGGTTAACTGATACAGAGGAGGCACTAGAGAAAGCTCTAAAAGAAAAGCAGGGAGAGTCAACCTCCCAGCCACCTGAAGTAATCCTTGCAATCACAACTGCCCCCTCCACACTTGTGACAACATTGCCTCCCACAGTTCCAGCATCCACAACAGAGATAATCACAGGTACATCAGCAACAACAACAACACTAGGCAGCAGTACTAATATGACTACAGAACAACTGATAAAGGCCATGGAAGAATTAAAGCTACAAGTGTCTGAATTGAAACTGGTAAAAGAATAATTGGAAAAGGTAGAAAAAAGCTATGACAAATCCAAGATGAATGTGGCAAAGAAAACAAGGGAGGTTAAAAAATTAGAGAACAAGGTGAGAGCATTAGAAAATGATCTTTCTCTGGATAAACTTCTGGTAGAAATCAAAGGTATTCTATGGTCCAACATCAATCAATCCCTTAATAATGTGTGGAGATATATCCAAGTTATTTATGAGCAGATTGACTTGATAAGAGTGGCCCAAGTGGAGATTCAAAATACCAGAGCTTTATTGGGACATATGCCTGAACAAGCTAACTGGCTAATACATTTTTTGAACACCAAGACCAACGAAGAACTAGAAGCACTGGAAATCACAGATAGGACATGCACCATTCTGGAAATCAAGAGAGTTCTATCCAAGAGAACTCTGATGCAAAATTTGGAAAGGAGATGCCAGGACATGCAGGTAGAGATTAATTCTTTCACAGAAAAGTTCACAATTTTGCAGGATAAGGGTCTTCTCAGTACTTTAACAAGTAATAACTGGATGACGAAATATGTAGATTATGCACACAAATTGAATAAATATGCTTCTGATCAAATTACTTCATCAACAAGTGCTTCAGAAGTAAAAGCACTTCCATCTGGCCAAGTCCTCTATGATAAATTGGAGAGCTTATTTTACATTGAGCATGAGGTGAAACATCTTTTCACCATCTAGCTTAAGTTCTTCAGGTACACAAAGACTGATGAAACTTTAAGAAAGCTGCAGAGACATAAGTTACACGAACAGGAGTGGTGGCAAAGTATGTTAGAAATTTTATAAACTTATCTTTGGTATCTTTGGTGAATTGAAAATTTTGGGCCATTTACCATGATACGGAAAATGGGAATAAATGAGTGTCATATGGGTCAAAGCATATCACATCAAAGTTGAAGAACATCTGACAAAGCCGGAGCAGCTAGCACAGAGTATTAGTGGAAGACAGCTGTAAACCGACTCACAAAGTCTACCTCCAGCACATTTGACAGGATGGAGCAGTTAGCACAACATCAATTTATCTTTTCTCTGTTTTCAAGACTATTTGTCTCTATCTTTCGTAAGAAACAATGAGTCATTAGTAGATATTATCTCCATGAGATATTTTGTAAAGATATTTTCTTATAAATACCCCCTCATTCGAAGTATTTGGGGTTGGTGAGGCATTCTTAGACTGCGCTGTAATATTGAAATTTTGGAATAAAAAAAAAAGTTGTTGGAATCAACTGTTGCTGGACTCACTGGATGTGGAATTGAAGCAGAGGACCTATCACAAAATTCTTGAATCAACCAGCGGACCAATAAGTCCCCTTTATCTTCTGTTTTGCAATTTTTCTAGTTTTCATTATATCACCTGTGTGTCACAATCCAAATGATACTGAGAAAGATTAATTCATAACATGCTTGACTGCACTTTGTGTTTCATTCATTATCATTCTCTGTGTTTTCTTCAAGATTAGAATAAACAATGTAACTCTTAATTGCTCCTGTTTCCTAATTCTACCATATTGATTATTTGCTAGGGAATTCTTAACTGCTCCTTAGTAGTAATCATCAACTTCCCCTCTTTAAATATGTTGAAGGATTCTTAACTGCCCTTCAACCATTTTGAGACCATCCCATCCAATACAAATCTTTGTTTGCTCCCTGTTTGAATACCTTGTTCTGTGAAACCATCCTCTGTTAAGAGACCAAATCTAGGAAGCCATCCTCATTGACTCCATTAGCCCAATGGAATGAACTTCTCAGACTTACACCTATGCTCTATTGAATCTCACCATCCAAAAATCAAACAAAACCCTTGAACTTCATAACTAGCCTAATACTTTTCAAAACAAAGTTAAATCATAAAGAGAAAACCCTCTCTGGATGCAGATTGGCTAGAATCTGTGTCTAAAAGATTGGTCTGTGGTTACCTCGGCCGTATTCCCTTTCTTACAACTTTTGGGAACAACCTGAGTGATAACATGCCATAATTCAAACCCACATGCAAAATTTCCCCTCTACACCAATGTAGCCATTGGAACAATCCCTCCTCGACTGCAACTACTTTCTTATCCTGTTCATATCCCTAATATTGATAAGGCATCCCAATTAGGCCATGGTAGTGGGCTTTCAACATATTGCCAATATGTTTAATGGGAAAACTGTTGAACAGATGTACGAGCTTTTCAACATTCTGAATGAAAATTAATCATTAAATCACTCTGTGATTGCAGAGTACCTTGCTTTCTGCAATTCGGTTCTTTTGAACATGAATTTGAGAGCATGCCATTAGGTTTAGATTCACTGCAAACATTATGTCATTGTACACATTTCCTTATGCATTCTAGTTTTTTTTTTTTTGGCACTTTGACCTTTTCCAGTAGCAAATTTTGCAATCTAAAGGCAGTATTATACTCTGGGACGGGAATTTTTATCACAAAAAATTGTTCATCTTTCAATATGTTATTTTACGGTCATAAATGAAAAAATATTGTTAATTTTACATAAGCGATGGAATGTGAAAGTGAGAAGTGTTGTAACATTGGTAGTACCTTGATAGAAACATGTACACCCATTTCACTTTGAATGCCGTGACTCTTGTCGTTGTTATTATTTATTTGGAAGTATGAATATTATTGTTGTTGTTCTATGTTCCAATTTATTTTTAATATAATAAAAGAAAAGATACTATTTAATGTTTGTATGGATCTGTATAGAAGATATATTGTAATGTAATGTGATGTTATTGTTATGTTATGTTATTTAAATATTTTGGTTTAATTATTTAATCAATATAAATTATCTTAATCATGGATCTAACATGAGCCAGATCAAGTTTTTTTGTTTTTTGTTTTTTTGTTTTTTTGTTTTTGTTTTTGTTTTTTGTTTTTTGTTTTTTGTTTTTTTTGTTTTTTTTGTTTTGTTTTTTGTTTTGTTTTTTGTTTGTTTTTTTGTTTTTTGGTTTGTTTGTTTTGTTTGTTTCTTTTTTTTTTTGGTGCCAAACTTATTTTAGAGTGCAAAAAACAATGTGAAATTTTTTATTGTTTAATTTATATTTTTTTAATTTTATAGGGATTGTAAAATTAAATGAATATTAGATGAAATAATTAAAATTAAATATAGTAATGATTCCAAAAGAAACGTCAATCACAAGACTTGGGTGTCTTGAGCGTTGACTAAGATGTTGTTCAATCTAGAAAGGACTTCAAAGGCAATGGTGATCAAGCTATTATGATATGTGAATAGGTTTCACTCAAGTGTTAAAAATTAAGACAATGTGAGAGAAGATAATTATAACAACAATAACACATTAAATAGATTTCAACTTGGAAAACTTAAGCTCAAAAAAAGAGCTAATAGATTTATTATTATTATTAATAAAGACAAATTACGTGAGAGAAAACTATTATAGCAACAATAACACATAAAACATGCTTCAATTCAAAATCCCTATGACTTAAATGAAAGCATGCTTTGACATAAAGCAAAACCTGGAAACCCAAACTGAGAAAAACTAGCTATTATTACTATTGTTGTTGTTGTTGTTGTTGTTGTTATATGGCTAAATGCAATCATGTGCCCTCTTCCGCAAATTGCAATGTGAAATCTCTAAGTATTTAGGAAGACTTGATGACATGTAATCCATGAACTTTAATACCACTAGCTACCAAAACTATAATCATTAACCATGAATCTAGAGTACTTTGCAACACATTAGAATGGAGAATCCTCAAGCCTTCTATACCTTTTAAAAGGCTTCATCACTTATAATCCATAAAATCTAATATCATAAGGCACCAAAACCATATGCCTAAAATGACCACTTGAACTTAATAACTTTGACTCTTTCACCTACTCAAATTTACCATATCCTTATCCAATGACTCAAAAAAATAAAAACCCACTCAAAGAGAAAATGCATTTTTTTAGCCATATGTCAAGGAGTCAAAATCATATGAAAAATTTGAATCTAGTTAAGAGCATTTCCCTCCCACAGAACCAAGGTTGGAATTTGATGGAAAAAATACCTGTCGTAGGCCATTTTGCATGGTAAATACTTTTAAAAGTTTTATGTTACTGTTTATTGTGATGTTTATTAAAATTTTCAAAACGTTTTTTTGACAATTACTTTTTTTTTCAAGAACTTCATTAATACCCTTGTACATAGACATGGATTCATCGAGATTTCATGGCAGCGACTGCACTCCCACTCAGGCTCAATGCCTTTGGCTCTGACACGCTCAATAGTCCACTGTTCTGATTTTCTCATGATCCAACTAAACCAATATGCATTCAATTCCACCACATCTCTAAGGAGTTCAAATTCAACAGTTGCATGGACAAACTTTTTGAAATGACAACAAACCATAGAGCACCTGCTAATCAATATTTGGATGGAAACAACAAAACAAAAAAACTGTGGGGGTAATGCTAACAATAGCTACAACACATACATCCATGGATCACTACATTCTGATTTTTCATCTTATTCGTGTTTAAGGTAACTGGTGTTGAACAACTACATCCAACTAGGATGGAGGATCTTGCAGCTAGAGAAAGACTTAGTTTTTTTCTCTCATTTATGGTATTAATTTCTTATTAAAATTTCATTAATGTGTATCAATGAGACTCCAGGGGTATGTTATCCCCTAACATAAGGAGATTCTCTTATGGTTTTCGTTATTAGCATGATGATTACAAGTGCTTCAACTACATTGTTTTGCATATTGATGATGTGTTATTGTTGTTATTGCCATTTTGTTACCTCCTCCAAAAGATAAAATCCAAATAAACTCAAGAAAGTATAATTGAAACTTGGTGTTGATACAACCATTTTATTTTTTTCACATTTTCATTTGGGTTTAACATATTTTCCCCATCATTTTAAGTTTGTTCTTCAACTATCTTTCTTTATTAAACAACGAACACATATAATCTTTCCTTCTCGATTGGTTCCCCTCTCCAGGTCAATTTATAAATTCCTATCCTTAGTAGGCATGAGATCCTATGATATTTTTTTTTATCTTAGTGGGATATAACTAATCACACTAGAAAGAGTTGTCTGCCCCAAACTATGAGTGTCGATTTTGACCTGAGAGTATAATTGAAATGAATTACATTATTATACTAGGAAAATGAGTTGACTTCATGACGATCAGAAATTGACCCTGCATTCTTGAGTGTCAAGGGAAATTTTATCAATATACAACAAGGTATTGCTAACAACTTTCCCATCACATTATATATTAAAATGCAGGTCTCCCCCAACAATTTTATTCCCAAAGTTGGAAATTCTATTCAGAAAAGGTGTCCATGTGTTCTTGGCACTTTAATATCTATTTTTTCTGAGTGATTCTTGTCCCCTATCTTTGAAATGGGATGTGATTCAATCTATCCTCGCTCAATTAAGTCATGCTGAAATGCAGTTTTGTGCAAATAGAAGCTTTAGTTAACACATCTCAAAGGTTGTGAGATGCAAAGGGCTAAAGGGTGATTTTCTCTAGGCACTTTTTCCAATAGTTATGCCACCCATTTCAGCATGTTCCCAGCTAAAAGCATGAGAAATATCTCTCCCTACTCTTATAGTAATATATGAATTGACCTCCATGGTGCTCCTTTGACCAACAAGCACTATTAGAACATTATTCACTTACAAATAGAGCTTCAAAAAGCAATAATAGATTGATCCCATGAGAACCCATAATTTCATTGTAGCTTAGTAATTTTTTTGTATAGACTTGTAATGGGAAATGGATAAATTTGATGGAAAAAATTTCTCACTTCACAAATCTGGATTTAGGAATCAAACGTAAGTGAGCATCACTGACTTATGCTATAGATTCTGAGACCATCCCTGATGTTTCTAATGGGACCAACCCAACACTATTCGAACTATAGACGATTAAATGATTGTATGAATGATTATATGATTGTATGGGTATTATAGTTGTGGTTACATGTATGAGTATCAAACTTCAGATATTTCTGGAAAAGTGTTAGGTCGTAATCAATTCCGCAATCAAGGATGTGTACTCACCTTGGGTCGCATTTCCTGCTCCTTTCTATGCCAAAACTCCTCCTATGTCACTCATTTGGTCATTTTCTCGGTGCTTGTCGAGGGTTCATTCTGTTATGACTCTGTGAATTGGGTATGTAGTTTTGTTGCAAGTTCTGGGCGTGCCTCTTGGTATGCTTGCTAGTCTGATAGCGTAACTTCTGCGCTTGTTTCTTTATGCCTATGTGGGTAGTCTCTGGCATGGTTCGTTGGGTAGTTGTGAATGTTCCTGCCATTGCCTAGGTAAGTGGTTCTCTGTACCTTTTCCGTTGTTGGCTCAACAAGTCATCGTGTTTTGAGTTGTAGTTTGGTATGTCATGGTTTGGTTTGCAACTCAGTGGTTGGCATGCATTCAGGGCTCGAAACAGTGGCATCCTTCTTTCCTCGGCCTCAATGCAGTTAGCCCTTCTCTCCTTGATTCAATTTGTTGTTCTCCTTCCTCAGTTTCTAATCGTGTTTGCTCCTTCGTCTCAGCAGTTGGCTGAAACCTGTGGGTGGAAGGCTTGTCCTCAATTCTCACTGCAAATCCCTTAGGTAAGATAAATGTGACCTCTATTATTTGTTTTCCAAGCACTGTAATTCCGTTTGCTCTAAACATGTGGCACTAACACCCATGTGTCGACTTCTCTGTAGGTGTTGGAGTTTGCGGTTGGATGTCTTGGCAATGAACATTTTGGTCTTTGTTCGGTAGGCTCCGCCAACATGAATTACTTTCATTATTTGTTCTATTCTTAGAATAGGCCTCTAGTTGTGAGGGTTTGTTACCCCTCGATGCTTTTCAAATGGATCTTGGCCGTAGGTAGCGTTCTGGTTGTCTTCTTGTCTTGGGCTTCCACTATCTGGTGATTATTGGCTGTAACTTGGTGTGTATAATTTTTTTTTTCAAAACCCTCACCTAGGGTTTGTCATCCACTGGCTTATACATTTGTTGATATGTATAAAACAATTTTCAAAACCCTCACTTAGGGTTTGTCATCCACTGGCTTATACGTTTGTCTGCATTTTATCTTGCATTGCTACTGTGTATTTTCATACATTTGCTTTTGTAATTTGAAGAAAAAACTTCAGGAAAGAATGCTGGCTTCGATTTACCTGAATGTCATTTATGTGCTTAGGCCGTCATTCCTTTGAATCTGAATTCTATGCCTGGAAATGCAATTGTTGCTTTACGGCTATGCTTGTAATGTTCTCCACGAACAGAGTGAATGCTGTGGTTGCTATGGTAATTTATTTGATAGTCAATTTCAAAGATATAAATTTTCATTTGGCCTGTAGATGCTTGACCCGTACTAGAACTTATTTATGTTGCTCCTATTTTGCCACCGTTGTTTTCTTCAATAGAAGTGTAAGCCCTCGTTCTGGCATTAGCTCTTATGCCTCGCTGTAAGGACTGTTTTTTTCCTCAGGAAAGACAAAAAAGAATTTAATGGTCTATGAACAGTATGTTGTTTATTCAGATATTTGTTGATTAGGAAGCACAATGAAAGTAAAGTAGGACACACAGATGGAATGAATCGTTTGCTCTGTTATTATTATTATTAGAGTGCAAGAAGTGTTGAACCCCGTACATGACTTTCACTATTACATTTATATGTTTTTGTCCATAGTTAATGAACCTGTACAGTTACTTTTTAGTTGTAGACCTTACAGTTACATAGCTATTAAGAATTCACTTCTGTCGTTATGACAAGATTTTCCTTTTAGACACATTTGTCTTTTCCTTTTAAAAATAACAGGATAATTATTAATCCATGGTTTATTAAAGACAAAAAAGTAAATAACCCTAACTGACCAAACTACCTTTGACTAATTCTGAGATTAAGATGAAACAAAAATCCTACCTCCTACTCTGACAAACTAAACATAAAACAAACAAGATATTAACTCAACTTTTCAACCTGGCAGAGACCAACACCTGGTCATGGTGCCTTAGTTGGATGCTCCTACATCAGGCTCCTGGGAAGAAAGAAAATCATGACTCCGGTACATGAGCTCCTCGACTGAAGAACCTGTCTGCTTAATCTGCCTGACATCAAGCCATGAACTGTCCTCAATAGGACGGTTCTTCCACTTGACTAGGTATTGCAGATACTCCTTCCTCCGAGTTCGTTTGGTCACTTGAGTGTTGAGAATGCTCTCGATCTCGGGAGGCAGAACGTAAGGCATCTGTCTCATCCAAGCTTCTCCTCCATCCTGGGTATTCCATTTAGGCCGCATGGTTCTATCTTCTTCTTTTTCTTCTGGGTCAACAGTGTACGGGAACAGGTCTGCTACTTAAAGATAGGTGAAATGCTTATTCTGGGTGGCAACTGTATCTCATAGGCATTCGCTGAAAATTTCCAAAGGACTTTGCAGGGGCCTATCCTCTTATACTTTAACTTATTTTATGCACCCCTAGGGAAGCATTCCTTGTGCAAATGCACGAGGACTTCATCTCCCACGTTAAACTGTACTTCCCTTCTCTTCAAATCTGCGTGTTGTTTATACTTTTGGCTGTTGTCCTGCAATTTAATTTTCACCTGCTCATGTAAATCCCTCATCGCGTTAGCGAAATCTTCTCCATTTGCGCTTCGCCTTTCTTGCAGTCCGAGACCCCACAACTCACGCACTCCACGAAGATGCATGTTGTACAGGATCTGAAATGGACTGTCGCCTGCGCTACGATTAGGCAAGTCGTTATAAGCGAACTCTGCCTGTGCAAGCACTCGATCGGACATCCACGAATTCTCTCCAATCAAGCTTCATAACAGGTTTCCCAGACTCCTGTTTACCACCTTTGTTTGTCCGTCGGTTTGCGGGTGATAAGAAGAGCTGTAACTCAGCTCTGTATCCATTTTCTTCCACAGGGTGCGCCAAAAGTGCCCTGTAAACTTCACATCCCTGTCCGAAAGAATAGACTTAGGCAACCCATGTAGCCGTACAATCTCTGTGAGAAACAAGTGGGCCATATGAGTGGCATCACTGGTTTTTCTGCAAGGGATGAAATGCACCATCTTCGAGAATATGTCCACTACTACCATCACCGAGTCATAACCTCACTGTGTTTTAAGTAGACCCAAGACAAACTCCAAGCTGATTGAGTCCCACGGCCTGCCTGGAACAGGTAACAGTGTGTACAGTCCCTTGTTTTGACTGTGAACCTTCGCCAACTGGCACACTTTACATCTGGTCACAAATCGTTGTACATTGCTCTGCATATTTGGCCAAAAGTAGAAATGGCTGAGCTACTCGAGTGTCTTGTCCATGCCGAAATGTTCGACTAGACCTCTACTGTGATTTTCCTGAATAATGTTCTCCCTCATTGAGCAGTCAGGAATGCATAACTGTCCTACTAAACAACAGTTTCTCTTGCAAGTTGTAGTCCAACCATGGACTGTTATCTCTCACCAAGGGATTCTGACATGCCTCTTAAGCCTCCTTAAAATCTGTATCTGTCTGGTACAAATCTTTCAAGTGCTCAAAACCCAGCACTTGCGCAGTACTCTCCTACAAAAGTAAAGCTCTCCTACTCAGAAAATCTGTCAGCTTGTTGGCCTGCCTGCTGATGCGTTTCAACACGAAGGTGAAACTCTGCAAATATTCCACCCATTTGGCATGTTTGTGATTCAACCTGTGATGTTGCATTACATACTGTAGCACAGAGTTATCTGAAAACAACACAAATTCATTTCCTAGCAGATAATTCATCCAGTGTTTTAATGCCTGTATAATAGCATAGAAATCCTTGTCGTAAGACGAATATTTCTGTCTGCTTTCATTTAGCTTCTCGCTGAAGAATGCCACAGGCTTATCCTCTTGGCTAAGTACAGCTCCAATAGTCGTATTGCTAGCATCACAGCGAACCTGAGAAATCTTCTTGAAGTCTGGCAATCTCAGGATCGGCTGTTCCGTGATCTTTCGCTTTAATAGCTGGAAACTTCTCTCTGCTGCATCCATCCATCGAAAAGGATAACTGGCCTTTTTAATGGTGTCCAACATAGGTGCACAAATTTCGCTAAAATTCCTTATGAATTTCTAGTAAAAACTCGCTAGTCCATGAAAGCTACGTACCTGAAATAAACTTTTTGGAGATGGCGAATTAACTATTGCTGCAATCTTCTCTCGATCCCTCTTCAATTCATTTTCTACTATTAAAAAGTTCAAATAAATCAATTCCTTCTGCAGAAAAGTACATTTTTTCAGATTTATTAGCAGTTTGTTTTGCTATAATTTTTCCAACACTTTCTGAACATGTCGAAGGCGCTCCTCCTTGTCCTACTAAAAATTAGTATGTCGTCCAGGTATACTATCACAAATTTTTCGATGTACTCCTTCAGCATCTCATTCATTAACCACATAAATGTATTGGGCACATTGCTCAGTTCAAATGGCATGACCAGCCATTCATACAGTCCCTCATTCATCTTAAAGGTTGTCTTCCACTCACCCCCCTCTCGCATCTGAATTTGATGATACCCGCTCTTCAAGTCTATCTTAGAGAAATATGCTGCTACGCTTAAACAATACATCATGTCATCCGTCCGTGGCAGTGGAAACCTATACTGGATGGTGATTTTCTTGATGGCCCTCGAGTTTGTGCACATCCGCCACTCTCCTCCCTTATTGGGAGCGAGAACCAGTGGGACTACGCAAGGGCTCAAACTCTCCCTTATCAATCCCTTGTCTAATAGTTCTTGCACCTGCTTCCTAATCTCTTCATTGTCCTTGGTTCTCATTCGGTATGCCGCCTTGCTCAACAAACTAGCTTCGGGTATGAAGTCAATATGGTGACTTATGCTTCTTTTGGGGGGTAACTTGTCTAGCAAGTCATCCACCACTATGTCCGTAAATTCCCTCAACATCTACTGGATTTCTGGAGGTAAATCCGATACCTATGTATGCAACAACACTATTTTTTCTCTTTTTAAAATTGCATAACACATCGCACTATCCTCAACTTGTCTCAGAAATTGTTTTCCGCTAAACAACAATGCTCTTGGCCCACTTGTCCCCGCTATCCCTTCCTCCTTGCTGGGCACAAGTGTATGCTTGATTCCATCCTTGACAAACTTATAACAGTTCGTCAATCCATCATGCACCACCTTTCTGTCATACTACCATGGCCTGCCTAGTAGTATGTGACATACATCCCTCGGCATGATGTTACAAACGATTTTATCCTTATATATGCCTATTTGAAACTCCACCTCGCATTGTTCATCCACTATCAGCTAATGGCCTTTCTGCAACCATGAAACTTTGTAAGGGGTGGGATGTTTCAATCGCCTCAATTCCAACTTTTCCACCATCTTTGTCGATATAAAGTTATCTGTACTACTGTTGTCAATAATTAATTTACAACATTTACCATGCGATTTACAAACTGTTCTAAATAAAGCCTTCCATTGTGTCTGTTCGGTGGCCTCCTTGGATGGTTTTAACAACACCTTGTTCAGCACCAGGGATTCGCCTGTTTTTGGAGCATTCTTTGCTTCTTGGGGAGGTGCCTCTTCTTCCTCTGATTGTGCGACATATGCACCCCTCTTTCCATCATGATCTACCTCTAGACACTCAAATGATCTGTGTCCCCATTTATGACACCTGTAACATTAAAAACCGGCCCCTCTACCTCAGCCATTTTCCCAACCTCACTGGTATGACCTACCACTTCTCGCATTATCAACTTTGTCCACTAATCTGGAAGCTCTGGAATTGCTGCCTTCCTCACTACTACTAGTAGTCTGCACTCTACCATATGATTGGCCTTTTCCCCTGCCGGCTCCTCATCCTCTCTGGGCATTCTACCATCTAGTAATTTTTTCCTCAACTTTCATCACACTCTAATATGCTTCTTCAATATTCTTTGGGGATAGAATACTAATTTCATCTAAAATTTATAGTATCAAACCATTTACATACCTGGTTGTCTTTTCCACGGTATCCTCTGTATATCTGGCTCTTAGGTTCACTCGATAGAACTCCTCAGTGTACTCCCTCACCGTCATTCCTTTCTGTTTTAGATTCTTCACTTACCCTGTGTAGTGAAATCTAATAATCTTTCGACAGAAATATTCCCTTCAACTTGGCCACCATCCTTGACCAAGTTTTGATTGGCGACTTGTTCAATCTTCTTCTCTTCGTTTGGAAACAGTCCCATCAAAGGGCTGCGTGTCCCTTCAATTTTGTCACAACAAACTCAACTCTGCAGTCTTTGCTGACTTCCTCACACTCGAAATACTTATCTAGCTCGCTGATTCAATCCAATAGAACCTCTATGGATAGGATGTTGTCATAGGTTGGGAGTTCTGGTTTGGGTTTACTACTTGCCACTAGAACAGATCTCAACAGTCTCACTTCTGGGGTCTCACCATCCAACCCATCGGTGGTCACTTCAGCTTCCTCTTTGCTATCATCGCCTACCTCAGGGTCACTTCTTCTCCCCACTTTGACTGCCTCCAAACAGGCAGTAAGAATCCTGATCTCTTCTCTCAATCCTTCCTCTGCTATACTCCAAACACCTCTTCCACAACCTCTCCTTCGTACCTGTTGTGGCCACCAACAACCCCCCTCCTTATGAAGTGTTATTGCTAATACTAAATAAGTGGGGACCTTGGGTAAAAGTCAAAAAATTAGTTAGTGTTACATTTTCTTGAAACTTACAACATCATGGACTTAGGAAAACACCTTGAAGAATCTAAAAAACCTAAGTTTTATAATGAAGAAAATAAAATTCACTCCTTAAGGGATATCACATCGTGCAAAGAATGATAGGGTACACCTTCTAATGAGTTAAAATGACAAAAAGCGAGATTGCGACGCAAAACCTCATCACATTGCATACTAACACTCACATTGAAAATCTCTAAAAATCGCTGATATGCGATATCGCATATAGCACATCGCAAAAATCACATGAATCACACATAAGGATTATAACAATATTGCGATACTGTGATATTGCGATACTGCGATATTGCGATACTGCGATACTGCGATACCGCAGATTTGCGATGTTGCGATATTGTGATACTGTGACCTTGCGATAAAAAACAACACGATGAAATTGCAATTTGCGATACAGCGATCTGCGATATCGCAAAGCAAAATCACAGGAACCCTCCATCATAGTTGGTTCTGGCTCATTATTCGAAAAAAGTTTTTCAGCCAAGATTTGGTCATGTATTTTAATGCGAATTAATGAGTTATCGCCAGTTGTTAATGAAGTATGGTGTTGTGTTTTTTGAAGAAATAGCTCACGTAAGGTGGCATGTTTTGCATATCTTCGACATTTAAAAGTTTTCCTGTCATTAGTCTTTTATCATTACTTCCACCTCAATGTAAACTATAGGAAAGAAGGACGAAGCGTTATACAAGGTAGTATGCAGAAAACTATGAGGAGGAAAGGCAACACTCCAATGTACATTTTGGAAGGCACACCTAATCCACTTAAGGAAGAAAAAGAGCTACAGAACTCTTCTGAGGCATCTATCACAGATTTCTCATATACAACCATGGTTGAATGGGTACTGAACAATGCTGATACCAGAAACAGAGAATTTAATTCTCAGGGTCAAGAGGTCACGGAATCACTATTTTTACAAATTTTGAGCTTTATACCGAATGAGAGAAAAAGGCGCAAGAGGCAAAAACCACATCAGGGAAGCCCGGATCAAGAAACAGAGGCAGTTTCCGATGCACACTTAGCGCTAATTGTGCATCGCTAAGAAAAATTGTTCGAAAAGGAAGGCCCCTAGTTACTCAGTCATCTGCAAGCCCCGAAAATTTCAAGAAATCAACGATAGAAACAAACTGGAAACAAAAGACTAAAGGAAAAGTAGAAGCAGTCCAAGGATTAACCAAGTTGAAATGGGATTTTTACCAGGTATACATGGTAATGATACATATTCATTGGATAATTCTCAAGTATATCATCAATTTTACTGAGAAGATAATGCCAACTCTTGTCAATTCTGTTTGCTTGACTCAACTAAAGACGGAAGACAGTCAGCTGACTCCACTCAGGAAAATACTGAATGCTTGCGACATTAAGGAGTAGATTTAGAAATAGTTAGATAGTAGATTTAATTTTAGAAATAGTTTTTCTTAGAAAGAGGACGTTCATTTAAACCGAATCCTCAATTT
>APFE030295590.1:125099-167792 GCA_000404065.3 Pinus taeda | reverse complement strand
TTGTCGCTTGAAGCTCATGAGTAGGACTAGTTATAAATGGTACTTTTATCTCTTAACCATTTCTGCTTATGCGTTAAAGTGATATTCAGTTTTCAGTTGTTTATATGTTACAACATGGATTTCTGAGTTATCTTTTGGCACTTTTGTACGATGATAACTATTTGTTTATGTTTAGTGTATGAATAGATCATTTATGTGATAAGTTTTCACAACTGTTTCGTCTAACTTCTTATACGAAGTAGTTCATCTTTATTGAATTCCTTTCTTATGATAGCTGAATGATCTTTACTACCAATCTTTTTAGATCGCATATAAGAAAGATCACACCCCGGGTTAGCATAAATTTCGATGTTTTTCTATTTATTAGAATACAATAACATAGCATTAGATGAGAATTAAGATAGAAGTATTCCATTTAGAACAGAAGCACCCATATTTCTCACACACACACACTGAATTGGGAAACTGGTCCCATATCCCCAGTCGGACCCGCTATACCAAATGGATAAGGAGCTGCCAACCAAGGTCCAGACCGGGCGGGTATCCCCCTTGTTGTTGACCTGATTTTCGGGGCCTTCAAAACTACCTCCATTTATTTAGTCAATTTCACCTTCTCTGATGGGACTAGCCCAACACTATTCAGACTATAGACGATTAAATAATTGTATGAATGATTATATGATTGTATTGGTATTACAGTTGTAGTTACATGTGTGAGTATCAACCTTTGGATATTTCTGGAAAATTGTTAGGTGGAAATCAATTCCGCAATCAAGGCTGTGTACTTGCCTCGGGTCATGTTGCCCACTCCTTGTTATGCCAAAACTCCTCCTCTATCACTCATTTGGTCATTTTCCTGGTGCTTGCCGAGGGTTCATTCGGTTATGGCTCTGCAAGTTGAGTATGCAGCTTTGTTACAAGTTCTGGCCGCACATCTTGGTATGCTTGCTGGTTCGACAATGTAACTTCTGTGCTTGTTCCTTTATGCCTATGTGGGTAGTCTCTAGCTTGGTTCGTTGGGTAGTTGTGAATGTTCCTATTGTCACTTGGGTAAGTGGTTCTATGTACCTTTTCCGTTGTTGGCTCAACAAGTCATCGTGTTTCGATTTGTAGTTTGGTATGTCATGGTTTGGTTTGTAACTCAGTGTTTGGCATGCGTTCAGGGCTTGAAATGATGGCATCCTTCAGTCCTCGGCCTCAATGCAAGTAGCCCCTCTCTCCTTGATTCAATTTTCATTCTCCTTCCTTGGTTTCTAATCGTGTTTGCTCCTTCATCTCAGCAGTTGGTTGAAACCCGTGGGTGGAAGGCTCATCTGGGTTCTTGCTGCAAATCCCTCAGGTAAGATAAATGTAACCTCCATTATTTGTTTTCCAAGCACTGTAATTCCGTTTTCTTTGACAATGTGGCGGTAACACCTGTGTGTCGGCTTCTCTACACGTGTTGGGGTTTGCAGTTGGATGTCTTGGCAATGAACACTTCGGTCTTTGTCTGGTAGGCTCCGCCAACATGAATTACCTTCAGTCTTTGTTTTTTTCTTAGAATAGGCCTTTGGTTGTGAGGGTTTGTTACACCTCGATGCTTGTCAAATGGCTCTCGGCCGTAGGTAGCGTTCTAGTCGTTTTCTTGTCCTGGGCTTCCATTGTGTGGTGATTATTGGCTGTAACTTGCTGTGTATAAAAGAAATTTTCAAAACCCTCACCTAGGGTTTGTCGTCCACTGGTTTATACATCTATTTCTATGTATAAAACAATTTTCAAAACCCTCACTTAGGGTTTGTCATCCACTAGCTTATACGTTTGTCCGTTTTCTATCTTGCATTGCTACTGTGTATTTTCATACATTTTCTTTTGTAATTTGAAGAAAAAACTTCAGGAAAGAATGTTGGGTTTGATTTACCTGAATTTCATTTATGTTCTTAGGTCGTCGTTCCTTTGAATCTAAATTCTATGCCTAGAAATGCAATTGTTGCTTTACGGCTATTCTTGTAATGTTTTCCACGAACAAAGAGAATGTTGTGGTTGCTCTGGTAATTTGTTTGACAGTCAATTTCAAAGATAGAAATTTTCGTTTGGCCTGTGGATGCTTGACCCATACTGGAACTTATTTGTGTTACTCCTATTTTGTCACCACTATTTTCTTCAGTAGAAAAGTAAGCCATCATTTTGGCATTAGCTCTTTTTACCTCGCTATTAGGACTCTTTTTTTTCTCAGGAAAGACCAAAAAGAAATTAATGGTCTATGAATAGTATGTTGTTTATTTAGATATTCATTGATTAGGAAGCACAATGAAAGTAAACTAGGACACACAGATGGAATGAATCGTTTGCTCTGTTATTATTATTATTAGAGTGCAAGAAGTATTGACCCCGTACATGACTTTCACTATTACATTTATATGTTTTTATTCACACTTAATGAAACTGTATAGTTACTTTTCAATTGTAGACCTTACAGTTACATAGCTATTAAGCATTCGACTCTGTCTTTATGACAAGATTTTCCTTTTAGACACATTTGTCTTTTCCTTTTAAAAATAACAGGACAATTATTAATACATGGTTTATTAGAGACAAACGAGTAAATAACCCTAACCGACCGAACTACCTTTGACCATTTCTGAGATTAAGATAAACCAAAAATCCTACCTCCTACTCTGACAAACTAAAAATAAAACAAAAAAGATGTTAACTCAACTTTTCAACCTGGGATATATTGGGTCTTTGATAAATGGTCTTTGAAAATTATCTTCCATGGGTAAGATATGGGTACCCAAACTAAAGTCTACAGAAAGGAAGCCCATTACAAATCTATGTTTCTTCATTCTAGTTTCCTTTGGATTCAAAGGATCCTCATTATATATAAAGTATATTTTAATTGAATACATTACATCACATTAATAATTTCATTTCAATAAATATGTATATTTTAAATATCTTTTTTTTTCATTTTTTATGTTTAAACAAACTTAATTTGATAGTTAAATGTTTGTTATAATTTTATAAATTAGAATTTTGAATTTTTTAATAATTTTTCTCTATTAATAAAGATTACTAGTGATGTAGTTAGTGATATCCCATCTTGATAGTCTTTATTACTACCTTTGGTTGATAGCCTTGTGTTGATCAACATCATAAGGTTAGAGGCGACCATTTGGTCTTCCATCCACTCAATTTCTTTACAAAAGTCTATTTATTGTTGATCTTAACAATAAAAACCATAGCAGCACCAAAGGTTATTGGAAGTTTGTCTCGAGGGTATTCCACAAAGTAATAACCTTCCACTTGGTAAAATTATATTTAAATTCATTTTAGTGAATATGTTACTAGTTGTGATGGCCTAGGCACTGCACCGAGTTATGTTATCTTCTGGGTAGTTCCCCATGGAAACTACGGTTATGGATTGAATTAAGAAGTGTTAGAAGACCTAAGGATGGATTCACAAGCATACCCAAATTTAGCAAAATAATTTTTCATTTTTTTTTCAAGAGAATAAATATGTCATTGATTATTGAAGGCCCGTGGATGTGTAGTATTACCCTTGTCATTTTGTTTGAATTGTATGAGGATTTCTAGACTAGTTATAATATCTTATCTAGGTCGAATTATCAAACCTTTTGATGTTGTTTTTGAATTAGCCGAAATTCATCTCATCTCCCATCGGGAAATTCATATGCCATAAACCCCAATTATAAAGAAATAATAAAATTTTGGATTCAATACGTCATTCATGTGTTATGGTAATTTTCTTCTTTTTTTCTCGTTATGATAAGTATGTGAAAATTGTTAACATGACTGTGTTATTGAAAAGTAATTTTTAAATAAAACTTTATTAGTGAAGGGTTAACTTACCATCAAAACATCATTCTTGAAGGGCAAAATTTTAAATAAAATGTTCCTTGGTGGGAAATATAAAGATCAAAAACATCAAAAAATCACAATGATGTGAAGGATTCTACACCCATGTAGTGGCTACAGTTGGCACTTGCACCTATTATTTACATAAAAACAGTGACTCACCTTTCACATAAACTAGAGACCATAATCACTACACATCTAGTAGATGGGTACCAAATGAAACAATAGTTGGAACTATGTCTTGTATAATGAGGAGGTACCAATAGTGTAGCTCAATCAACCATAGGAGGGACTAATCTACAATCGATCCTGTATAATTGCACTTGTGAAATGTTGATCTTTCTTGATAGAGACTTCAAAAATATTTGAATTTCTTCTACCAAGAGAAAGAAATTAATGAGGGATTTGATCATTAAATTCACAAATGATATAAATACAATAGTCAATATTTCTTGTAAGTTTAAACCCTATACAAAAAATACCTTAGTCAAATTCTAAAAATAGAAAACAACAATGACGAGAATATAAAACAAATACACAAAGATTTTCCCCTGGATCCCAAAATCGAGACTACCAGATTGATTTTTCATTATGTTCCTTTCAATGCTACAATACATATATATACATGCCGAAGCATTCATAAACCCCATTCCACTAACCCTGGATTAGAACATAATCATAGTTCCCTTAACTGAAACTACAAAAAACCATGGGCAAAAAACTATCACGGCCAAATCTGTGTGCAAAACCCACGCACAAAACCATAGGTAGGTCTGCCCAACTAATATAGGGTCCAAAAAAAAATTCCCAGGGTGCTTCCCCAGACCCTATGTAGGGGGGATACAACCCCCCTATGACCCCCCTACTATGCCTGGAACAACGAACAGGGCACCCTATCACCCCCATTGTAGCCCCCAGCATGTGCAGCTAGTCGTGGCAAGAATATAACCAACACCAAATATTCTGCCACTTGTCATTTTCTTTTCCACATAGGAGGTCACAGGAGAGCTTAGTAATTGGTCTAGCCCTACAACACCCATTATTTCTCTACACCAAGAAAACCTCACAATTCTCAAAAACTTTTTCAATGCATCTGCAACATCCTTCAAAGTGTCAACCTTTACCATCAACACCTTTTTGTATCAACCATATCCCTCACAAAGTGATATTGAACATCAATGTGCTTTTCCTTTTAATGATAAGAAGGGTTCTTTTCCAAGAAAATTGCACTTTGGATGTCACAGTCTATCCTTATAGCTCGTTGTAATAACCCCATACTTAAACATAATATGTGCAACCAAACTGCTCCCTTGCTTGCATGAGTGGCTACCACATATTATGCCTCTATAGTTGAAAGTGCCACTACAAATTGTCTCTTGCTCATCCAACTGACTACACCTCCAAATTGGTTCAACACATACCCACTTGAATATCTTCCCTGATCCATATCTCTAGCCAAGTTTTCATCAACAAAGCCACGAATGTCCAAAACTCTATCCAATTATAGTCTTCCTTGGTAGCACAAACAGTAATCACTAGTGCCATGCAAATACTTGAAAACGCGCTTCACTATTGTCTAATGCTCCTTCCCTGGTTTTGACATAAACCTGCTCAATCCTTCCACTGCATGTGTAATGTTTGGTTTATTACAAACCATTGCATACATTAGGCTACTAACTATACTTGTGTATGGAACATGGGACACATTCTCTTCCTCTTCTTGTGTCTTGGGACACTTTTCAGTGGATAACTTTACACCTATAGGAATAGGAACCTTCATCAGTTTACTATCCTGCATATTAAACCTCTATAATATTGTCTATACATACTTCCTCTAGTTTAGCTAGAGCTTCCTCTTTTCCTCATCTAATTTAATTTCCATGCCAAAAATATAGTTTGCAGCACCAAGATCCTTCATGTTGAATTTGGAGGACAATATGGTCTTCAAATCGTAGATAATTTCTTTGTCATTTCTGATCAACAACATATCATCCACATACAAGACCAAATAAATAACATGGTCACCAATTAATTTAAAATACACATAGTGATCCACTTTTCTTTTGGTGAATCCAAGTCCTCGTATATATGTATCAAATTTCTGATACCACATCCTTGGTGACTGTTTTAACTCATACAAAGACTTTTTTAACCTGCATACTAGTTCTTTCTTTCTCTTCACCGCAAAGCCTTCAAGTTTCTTCATGTAGATATCTTCTTCCATATCCCCATGAAGAAATGTTGTCTTCACATCCATTTGTTCTACCTCAAAATAAAAAGCAATAACAATAGATAAAATTAATCTAATAGAAGCTACCTTGGCAACAGGATAAAAAGTATCACCAAAATTCAATTCCCAACATCTAGAAATAAATTTTTTCTACCAACCAAGCTTTGTATTTCTCCACCTTGCCTTCTACATTCATATTCTTCTTAAACACCCGTTTTCTTTCAATGAGTTCCATTCGAGTCAACAACTCCACTAGATCCCAAGTCTCATTTTTGTCCAAAGATGTCATTTCATTAACCATGGCCTCTTTCTAGATTTTTCCACCCTCTAAATCTACTGCCTCCTTGACATTTTTGGGATCATCATCAGTCATAGATAAAGAAAAATTTGAATAGAAATAAGGTCGTCTATACCTTTTTGGGTTCCTTCTTTCACGAACCAATCTTCTCACAACTAGAGTTTGTGGCTCTTCATATTTTGATTCTTGTTCCGCAATAGAGTCTGATTCCTCCTCATTTAGATCAGACTCTATCTTCTCAAGTTCCTTTGGTAGAAATTCATGTCTAATAACGTATTTCACCTCTATAAAAACCACATCTCTGCTATACAAAACCTTCAGACACCCATTTTGATGGCACAAAGATCACAACTATGGCAGGTTCGTCGTAATATATTTTAAAAAATCTATGATGACATCATTCCTGTGACCCCGTTTCTGATGGTAGAAACACCGCAACTATGGTAGGTTTGTCGTAATACCTTTCCAAAAATTTTGCAGCATTGTCGATCTTCCGACTCACATTTGGAGAACACAAACATCATAATGATGGAAAATTTGTCAGAAAATATTTTTGTAAAATTCTCACTGATGTCAATCTTCTAATACAATTTTTGATAGCATAGTATGTTGTCACAATGGGTAAATTGTCATAAAAAGTTCACTTTTAGCAGGTCATCTGATGATGGTTTGCGACAAATATATAGGAGAATTGATCAAACTTTCGACTAAATGTCAATAAGTATATTCAACGAATAGATTTCAGAGATTCGATGATGATTATCATCATAATTTTGATGAAAAAGAAGATGTCGAAATTACAACTTCACCAGAAACAACGTTTCCTCAAATCTCCTTTTTCATTATAGTGACGAAACATCATTACAAGAATGGCAATGTCATCATAAATTGGGTCAATATTTAGTAATGTGAGCTTGGAAACAAGGGTTGATGTATCTTACTTTTGGAGGGCCTCAATAGGCCATAATTCAAACCCACATGCGAAATTTTCCCTCTACATCAATGCAACCATTCACACCATTCCTCCTCGACCACAACTACTTGCTTATCCTATTCATATCCCCAATATTGGTAAGGCATCCCAATTAGGCCATGGTAGTGGGCTTGCAACTTACCCAACATACTCGTTCTCTTCCTTAGATTGCCATGACATTCACTTGAGATTACAAAAGACCTTAAACAAAGAACATCCTATTGTACATATTGAAGATCTCAATGAGGAAGTTTTGAATAAAGAAATGGAACCAGTTCAATCTCTAAATACCTCAAGAATAAACCAAGTTCACCAAGAACCATGGCTTCCTCCTTACCTAGAAAGATTCTACTTAGAGAAACAAATTAGGCATCCTCAATTTGATCTTCAAGGTGAGCTTAAAAATATGTGTGTTGGCATATCATTATTCCAAGAAATCAAGGATATCCCTACTTAATCAAAATTGGTAAGGGATTTGTTTCTAAGGAAGCCCAATAGAAAAGGAAAGGATCCCCAAACTTTTCACATTATGGGAAAGCTATCATACCTTATGATGGGGGAGTTCTCATGGAAAAATACTCAAACCTAGAAGCCTAGTATTTAATGTGTAAAGCAACCATACTCTCATCGCAATCATGTTGATAGACCTTAGGGATTCCATCAATGTTATGATTCATGAAGCCATGGAATCTCTAGGAATTTTCGATCTCAGGAAGACCCACATAGTGCTATAACTTGTTGATATATCAACTATCAAACTATAAGTAATCTTGGAAGATGTAGTGATCTTAGTATATTCATGGGGATATCCCACCGACTTCATTTTCCTTCAATCCAAGTCTTCTATGGTAGGATATCCTTTAATCTTGGTAAGTCCATGCTTGGCCACTATAGATGCTTGTATTGGCTATAGTTTTGGTAACATTATCATTTCCCATGGTATCTCAACAAAGGAACTTACCCTATATCCTCCCATGAATATAAATCTTGAAACATCACTTGGGTTGATGGAGAAGAGAGTGATAAGGAGGAAGTTTCCCATTTAACATAATTTGTGGAATTCAAAGAAATCAAATTTACATTAAAAACAATAATCTAGAATTGAAATTTATAGAATATTTAACCTCTTACAAAAGTAAATAAATATTATATGAATCAATTAAAAATAAATATAGTAATGATTCCAAAGGAAACGTCAATCACAAGACCTGGGTGTCTTGAGTGTTGACTAAGGTGTTGTTCAATCTAGCAAGGATTTCAAAGGCAATGGTGATGAGGTTCTGATGATATGTGAATAGGTTTCACTCAAGTGTTAGAAATAAAGATAATGTGAGAGGTGATAATTATAACAACAATAGCACATTAAACAGATTTCAACCTTGAAAAGGTAAACTCAAAAAAACGAGCTAATAGATTTATTATTATTATTATTATTAAAGACAATGTGAGAAAATTATTATAGCAAAAATAACCCATAAAACATATTTCAACTCCAGATCCATATGACTTAAATGAAAGCATGCTTTGACATGAAGCAACACCTGGAAAACCCAAATTGAGAAAAACTAGCTACTATTATTATTATTATTATATTGCTTGAATGCAATCATGTGCCCTCTACCACAAATTATGATGGGAAATCCCTAACTCTTTTAAAAGACTCCATAACATGTAATCCATGGACTCTAATACTAGTAGCTACCAAAACTATATGCATAAACCATGAGTCTAAAGTACTCTGCAACACATTACAATGGAAAATCCTCAAGACTTTTAGACCTTTTAAAAGACTTCATCACATATAATTCATGCACTCTAATATCATAAGGCACCAAAACCATATGCCTAAAACCATCACCTCGAACTTAGTAGCTTTGACTCTTTCACCAAGTCAAATTTAAGATTTTATTATCGAATAACCCAAAAAAAAAGTTCCCCTAAGAGAATATGCACCTTCGAGTTCCCCCTAAGAGAATATGCACCTTCTTACCCATATGTCAAGGATTTAAGAGAATATGCACCTTCTTACCCATATGTCAAGGAGTGAAAATCATAGGACCTATTTGAATCCGGTTGAGAAGATTACCCCCCCTCGGAACTATGGGAACAAACCACTGCAACAACAAAACATTAGCTGCGGTCGTAACGGATTGATCTCATAGTAACCCAAGGGTCCTAAATAACTGTCGTTACATAGTAGCCACCTGTGTCGACCGCAAATATGGAAGAGTACCATCCGTGATCGTTACTTTTTACATTCATATGAATTCCTCTATATAAATATTGTAACAAAATCTCGCTACTATCATCCAATCTTTTTCACTGCATTGCGATCTCAGAGCATCAATAGAGAGGATGATGGGGGACTTGGGCACCAACATTACCATTCCTCTGCCTCTTGTTTCTTCCAAGATTTTGGGTCGCGTTATTCAATATTGCAAATACCATGTTCTTTGTGCCCCCACTATATCGCTTGATGCCGTCAAAACATGGGATGAGGAGTTCATGAAAGCTCTCGTAGAAGATCGCGCCATAGGGTTTGAAGTTACAAAGGCTGCCCACTTCATCGTGGTCATAAATCTTTTGGACTTGATGTGTCAAACTATTGTCGATATGTTGAAAGGGAAAATTGTTGAACAGATGCGTGAGATTTTCAAGATTCGGAATGAAAATTAATCGTTAAATCACTCTGCAATTGTAGAGTACCTTGCTTTCTGCAATTCGGTTCATTTGAACATGGATTTGAAAGCATGTCATTAGGTTTAGGTTAGCTGCAAACATTATGTTAGTGTACACATTTCCTTACGCATTCGAGGTTTTTTTGGCACTTTTACCTTTGCGAGTAGCAGTTTTTGCAATTTAATGGCAATATTATACTATGGGACAGGAATTTTTATAACAAAAAATTGCTCATCTTGCAATCTGTTATTTTGGGTTCATAAACGAAAAAATATTGTTGATTTTAAAAAGGTGATGGAATGTGAAAGTGAGAAGTACTGTAACATTGTTAGTATCCTGTGCACTTTGAATGCGTTGATTCCCTTTTCTTGTAATTACTTTGCATGTAGTGAATTGTTCCTCTTATTATTTATTTGGAAGTATGAAGGGTTGTTGTTCTAATTTATTTTTAATATAATAAAAGAAAAAGATACTATTTAATGTTGGTATGAATAGATATTTAATATTTGTATGGATAGATATAGAAGATATATTGTAATGTAATTTGATGTTATTGTTATATTAGGTTATTTAAATATTTTGATTTAATTATTTAATCAGTATAAATTTATCTTAATCATGGATCTAACATGAGTTAAGCTAGATCAATTTTTTTCTGGTGCCAATTTATTTTAGAGCACAGAAAACAATGTCAGATTTATAATATTTAATTTTATATGGATCACTTTGATATGCATTGATTCATTTTTTAAGTATATTAAACTAGTTTTTTTGTTAGTAATATATTCAATATTTCTCGTTCCAGGGCTTGCATCTAGCGCTACGAAACTTGTTGGTATTGAGAGTTTGCTTCCTATGTATTTAATAGAAATAAGGTGGCGTAAGATATACATTCTCAATGCTTTTAATTTTTGGGAATTGACCTCTTTTTCTCTCAAATGGTCAGTATTTTGCTTTTGTTTGATATTTCTTTTAAATGCTTAAAGATCCAATGTTTTCACTGTAGTCTCCCTGAATATGGTAGCAGTCACCTCTGTTGCGCTACTTCTTGTGGCAATGGTCACACAAGAGAGCCATGCCTTGCACTTCATAGTCCACAACACCATCGAGGGTAGCAAAGGTAGGACAAGATTCGACAATGAGATGAGTGCCAAAACCCGACATATAACGAGTAGCGCTAAATAATTCATCTGGCAGAGCTTCAACTTGAAATCATCCACTGAAAATAAGAACGTGGAGGTGATCACTCTCTTTGTGGATAACATGATCCCGATTTCCTACAAGAGAAACAATGAAATCCATTTTATTGCTGGGTAAACTACCACTTACCAAGGCGATGTAAAGATTGAGATCATCGGTGTTCTGTACCACGAGGTGACTTGCATTTGGTAGTGGGATGACATGGGTGGTGCACCATTAAGGTTGGTTGAAGGCATTATAGATTATATTCACCTCACTATGAGGCTTGTCCCATCGCACTGGTCTAAGCCCGACAATTTTGACAAGTGGGATGAGGGCGTCAATGTGATTGCCTACTTTCTCCTATATTGTGACACCATTTCCCTTGGTTTTGTTGCCAAGAGAAATTTGAAATTGCGTGATTCTATGATTTAGCTTCTTTTATCTCAATTTGTTGATATAATTCTTAGTAATTTTGTGTTTCTTTTATTATTTAAATTCTATGCATAAATTAATTCAATATCCTTAAAATTCTCTACATTACTTGAATTGTGAATATTACAATGATCAAACTTGCAATTTAGACAAAACCCTAATTAAAAAGTGAATATTAAAATGCTCAAACTTGTAATTTGGACAAATCTCAAATTGAGAATCGATGGCCTAATGATCTGTCATAGGCCACCATCATACAACCCACTTGCATTCTACATTATGTTATCAAATGTAGTATTTAAAAGTTCTAATATTTACGCCGTAAGGCGTTTCCTTTTAGATGAAATACCTTTTGATCCTTTCTTTCCTCACTATGGACCATGAGATCAAGTGTTAGACGATTGAAATGTTTCCCTCCAGTTGATCTGACAATTGATTTCTTGTCGCTTGACTAATTTGCTCATTAATTTTTTGGTTTAACCGTAATCTATGGGTACACCATCTCTACAATTCAGAACCCTTTTAGGAGGTTCACAACCAAGGATATTGCAAAGTAAAGTTTTCCTTGCAATTACTTTGACATAATATGTATTAAGCCCTTTCACTCCTTTCTTTTTGGTTTATCCTGCATCGAGACACTAAATCTTTGCAGGATTTCTTTGCCTGCGGTAATATGTCCCTTGGAATTTCTGGGTTGGAGGGAAAACCAGTTCGAAACCAAGTCCAAGGTTTTTTTTGCAATTAATTTGAAAAAAAGAAGAATTGAACCCTTTCCCTCATTTGTTTTTGGTTTATCCCACATCGACATACTAAACTTCGTCAGATTTGTTTGCATAGGGTAACCCGTCTAGATCTACAATACATGAACGGGTGCATTCAACTCAGTTACAACAAAAATTTCTCTGAGAAAAATGGCCAAGTGAATAATATTTCAAAAATGTTACACACAACTTCCCCTCTTTCACTTGATAGATTGGATACCAGGCTACTGCAAGCCTGTCAAACATGATGAAAAATAGAAACTAAAGAAATTCAAAGAGAAAGTTAGATATCAAAATAATTCATAGACATTCCCTGAGGTTGCATCACAACTGTAAACATGTTTTTCACAATGGAACATTATCATCATTATCAAAAAACAATCTTCAAAATTGACTTATTGTTCAAGCTAAAACGATAAGCGAGCAAAGATGGAAAAATGCACAACATATCCCGATAATCACGTCTATCATTTATTTCTCAACGTATGCTTGATCATACTTCTTAATAATTACTCTATAATCTTAAATAGTGTTATGTTAATAGATACAAACCTTGTGATAACAAATTGAGGATGAACAATTAAAAAATACATGTAATGAATGAATATCCTCTATTAATAGAATAATACTTATTAAGAGTTAGGTGACATGTTTCCAGTTGGGTTGTGATCTAGTGGTATACCACAAATAGCTCAGGTTTGATTCTCAACCATATTTGTATGGGTTCTACTTGGGAATCACTAAAACAACGCATCTCATAAGCTTCATCCATGTGCTGTGGAATGAGAACCTATTTTAGTTTCCTTGGTTTAAAAATTCACACTCAGAACAAACATATTGTTGTGAGATATCTACATCTTCCCTCTGAGAATACAGTTTACTGTCATCCAGTATAGAGGAGCCTATTTTCCTTTCCCACATAACCTTCACTGTCATTGTAGCATGTGACTTTACTTTTCCCATATTTTTTCTTTCCTTTGCCTAAGATGGCAAAATAGGAATTGCAACACTCTCTCCTGCTAGCTAAAATTTAGGCAACTCCACCTGTGGCTTGCTGGAAATAGCATCAAAATATGTATAACCCTGCAGACAGTTATGTTAATTATAAAAAATATTGACAACCAGAATATTTCACTTCCACGCCCATTAACCATATAACAACAAAAACGTCTTAATACTTCCTTTCTATATGTGAAAATATTCTTGCTTTGAGTGAACGAGACAAGCGCTTAACATTCAACAGAAAGTAAAATTTGAATAATGTGTACCAATGGAGTAAAAAATGATACTCTACCCACTCTATTAACATTGATCCATCTACATCTATGACAAATATTTGCTCTCTTTTAAGAGATTTCTAATTTGCAGAAAAAAAAAAATCAAGAGTTTGCCTGAATTTTCCTGGGTTATCGCATAAAATATTGTTCCTTAGTCCAACGTCGTTTCCCTTTTGTCTCCCTAATGAGTCCATCTAGTCCTATAAGGGGATATGGAAGGCTATCAAAAGAGGAAGCTAACAACATTCTTAGGGTCGAGAGGAGAAAATTGTTCATATTCCTCTCTATCTTATTTGGACTACTATTGGTTGTTGCGCTTACTTCTGTGTTAGTAGGGATCCTCATTTTTGGTAGCAAGAAGGGAATTAGATCTAGCAATGATAGTGCCATTGTTCAGGAGGTTAAATTGCACCTTCAATTTTTTTCTAAAGAAATCAACATGGCCTATTTCCAAACATTATATCCTCAGCTCTATATGTCAACACATGCTCGTCACTTACCTTGGTGTGCAACACGTGTGGGAACCCAAGGATCCTGCTCACTGTACACACAATGTGACCATGGATCGAGTCCAACAACTATACCATGCCTTTTCTCTAAACATGACAACCCATAATTGGAACAAAAAGGACCCAGAAAGGGTCGACTATCAAGATTGTGTGGAGCTTCTTCAAGATACCTGGTAGGCTATATCTGCTCAATCCAGCCATGGGAAAGATGAGGAAAATGTCCATGAATCCCAAATCATCCATGGCCAACATAGCGTGCATCAACACTTCGATCAGTGTAGATTTGAAAACCAGGACACATGCCATGATGGCTTCCATCCAGCCATGGGAAAGATGAGGAAAATGTCCATGAATCCCAAATCATCCATGGCCAACATAGCATGCATCAACACTTCGATCAGTGTAGATTTGAAAACCAAGACACATGCCATGATGGCTTCCAAGATTTAATTGTTTGAGTAGGACAGAACTTTAGTGTTAATTTCAAAAACCAAATTGAAGAAAAATCAATGAAGTCATCTTACTTGTTCAACAATTATTTGGCAATGTTCCATATTTCATTTGGGAGCTCTGCCATTAATGGTCGCCATGGTGATTATTACCAAGCATGGGAGTGGAAAGTTTATCAATGTTGCATTACCAAAACTCTAATAAGAAATAAACCCCTCAGATGCAGGGACAAGTAAATGACAAAAAAACATTTTTATGGCCATGAAGCCATTATTTGGGAAACTCATGCATTGACAATATCAGACTTGGAAATCACCAACAAATTTTTGAATGAATGTGAACAATTTAAGAGTTGAAAATTTAAATGTGAAACAAAAATGACGAGATGATTCTTTAAGAGGTTTACCCCGCTCATTTAAATTGGAAGAAGAATGTTCTGAACCCCAATGCTAGAAAAGCCCTTTTTCACTCTGGCTCATAAACATTACACGATTTTCCTTTTCATGTTAAAATTGGTCTTCACTTCAGAAGGCATAATTTATATATGCAACTCATTTTTCTCAATTGCAACAATACTCCAAACATGGAAGCAATGGAAATCAATTTTTTTTATATTTGTGTATGGGTAACATAGGCTTCAGCTAGCATTGCATATAGTCTCCTTTCTTGAAAACAAACTATAAGAAGTGTTTTCTACTCCCATTTTCAAACACAAAGAGATAAGATTCCAACAAAGCCTCAACATGATACCTCATCTAACCTCAATTTCTTGATGTTCGGTGTTGCTCCTCGCAACCTCTAAGGTATGGGTACTATGGGAAATGGATTTCTTGTCTTTTATCATAAATCACTTACCATATTTTACAAAATTGGACAAATTCGATCTTTGTTTGAAATATCCATGTTGATACGTTATAATCCCCCCAACATAATCATATATACTTCGCAATTCCATCAATATATTTGTGTGTGATTGAGAAGCAATTACATTACTCACACACAACTCAACATCTTTATATAGTTATCCAAAAAACTACAGATTCTCTTGCACTATTATTTTGTAACATATTTGTTTGATGTAGGTTTCCACAACTAGATTGTTTTGACTTCTGAGGTCAAACACTATAAATATTGACACCTTCACATTATTTTTTATCTCCCACAACTATTCCCTCATATTTCTCATGTGATGGGTCAATCTTTTTTTGCAACCAATAGTGTCTCATAAAACTTGAAAAGTATCAAGATCTCAATTGGTTTTCTAACTAAATGTGGCTACTAGGATTATACTATTTTCTACTTTTAGTGATAGAAACAACATTTTTTCGCTACTATATCTTCTTACAAGCTTCTTTAATGAGTGATTGGAATTTGTTAACTTCGTTGAATGAGTCAACCTATTGAAAGTAGTCAAAATGCTTGTCCATCTAGGTTTTCAATTATGTAGAAACCTAGTTATCTTTCCAATTGAATGACTCTTCTCTTCCTAGTTGTTCTTGGTTTTGATAACCATTTCTTTTTTATGGGCATATTCCGACATACAAAGGTGTCTTAGAAACTACACATCATTTGTGTATTTGCATTATGTGAAGGGATTTCTCATTTGGGCGTGTGTTCTATAATTTGACTCTAATATGCTAAATTATGATAGGAAGAATATTGTTAAGGAAATTGATTTGGATAAATCGTACCACGTGTAATTCCCCTATTTTAGCTTCTTATAAAGGTGCTTGATACACACACCTTACCAAAACTGTGCTCAACTACCTTCTACAGTGTCATAAAATAAGTTCCTTACTTAAGTTGCTCACATGTTCTTTTCAAGAATGAGACATTTCATGCCATAGGTATAATGTAAGTATGTGAGAATATGAAATATAAGGATAGGAAAACATAGAGGTAGAACTCTAAGGTTTTGATTTGAAACAATGAAAAAGATATTCCAACATGGTATTTTAAAAATATTTCATTTATGAACTAACATGATTTGGATCTTAGAAACTTGGTTTTATTAAATGTCCAAATCCATTTGTTTCATTTATGTCAAACAAGGTGATTTCCTGTCCATTTTTATGAATCAATGAAGGAATGATCCCACTTTCACGTTTGACAATTGTTAGGAAAGCATCCTTCGATAGAAAAAATCTCCTAAATGGTGCTTTGCACTGGATAGCATTGCCAGACACAAGTTACTGGCAGTTACATTCACATTGTCGGGAAAACACCATTTAACATGACCATTGCATTCAAGTATGTCCATTGTTGAGAAGAGCAGTGATATCGTGTTTTCCCGTAGCCTTTCTGTTCAGATTTCCATTGTATCCACATGGCATCCCTCGAGAGATCATTGTATCTTGAAACCTCTCCCCCACTATATAACGTTTCATTTCCTTCTTGCCAGACACTGTGTCGCTTAACTGCATGAGCTATCAAGCACAAGAATCCCACCACTACATATAACAAAATATTACATCATCCAGATGCTCCACAAGTTTATAGATTGTCCGAGGTACATACCATCCAATGTATTTCAAAAACCATGCTTTGAAATTCACAAAAGGGTCCTATTTTCAATCTTATATATAGAGTGAGATTTATATATGGAAATTAAACCAATTTAGACCCATTTTATCTCTTTTTACTATAAAAGATATTTGTATCTCGAGAGATTTGATCCCTTTAGGTGCTTGGTAGAACCCAAATTAGGATGTATCTAGGATGGTTTTACAAATTTTAGTTGGCCTGAGAGGCAGTCTTGAGCTGAGTATAGAAGAAATGTTGTAATGTACTGTCTTGTAAGTACTTTGATTTGGTCAAATTACATAAAAACAAAATTAAATTAAAAATTAAAATAAAGTGAATAAATAAATAATTAAACATTATGGGACTCTATTTTAACAACACATGGCTTTTCTCATGGTATTTCTAACCTATGGTTTTTCCCATGATATTCTTTGGCAACAAAGGATACACTTATTCCCAGGAAGACTATACAAGCAACATATAACTCATACCATTTTTTCATTCAAGGTGCAAACCCATGAGATTACATTTCTCTTCCATCAAAAGTGACACATATCAATTTCAAAATCATGGTGACAAACCATCAAGAGAATAATTCATGACGATAAAGAAGGTTTTACTTTTAAATAAAGTGAAAATATAGACAGTGGTTCAAATAAATGGAGATAATTTTAAGACTTTATTTATTTTTTTGTATTTAAAGAGTTCATGCATTCTTAAATAAATGGATATATTTTTCATGTTCTTATACTCAAAATTTGAAAAAAATCAAAAAAAAATTTCAACCTTTTTAGTTTCTACCATATTTTTAAGAAGTGGAAACATATTGTGTAGAGGTTTTACATAGTTTCCCTAATTAAGAAGTGGAGTTGTGGAATTATCTATAGGAGCTATTTTATGGTTTTATTTTAGTTATTATAGTCATTTTGTTTAAGATGAATTCAAATGTTTTATTTTTAGTCAAATTTAAATTTATAATAGTTTACCAACTTAGCAATTTTTGTAATTAAAGTTGTATTTTTAAATGTAAAGATAAATGTAATATATTTAAAATTAAAAACCCCCTTTATTCTCATGTGAATTTTTTTTTTTAATATTGTCTAAAGTAATTGAGTTGTTCCTCTCACATGAACTATTTTTTATTATTTTATTGTTTCAAATGAATATCAATTAAGAATATGGTTTTATAATTTTTTTTTGACAAAATCGGTTGTTGTATTAAAATCTGAAAAAAAGCAGGCACTTGAATTCCTGAGATACATGAAGAGCCGTGATGGCTCAGGATCAAAGGAGTTACGAAAAGAAATTTTCTCCTTAGTCCGGCTTGTTTCGGGTTTGAGAGAGACTAAACTGAGATAAACTCTAACAAATTGAAACAATAAAAATTGACATTTGAATATGGTTTTATTATTGAAACTAAATGCCAACCATTATTTTATGGAACTCTTACTTTTTGACTCAAATAAAAGAATTCCCCTTATAAAGGTTGTTGCTCTGTATCAATGCCACAAATTCAATATTCACAAGGACTTGTCAGGTATAATGATATATATATATATATATATATATATATAATATATAATATATATATATATATATATATTAATTTATTTTCAAGTCATAGATGTGCATCCCCAAGTCACAACTCCTACAACCTCAAGCCACAATTGTTGCAACTTTAATGCACAATTGTCGCACCTGGATACAAGCAACTTATTTATGGAACCATTGCAGCAGCCCTAAGTTACAACTGCTATTCCCTTATTAAAATAAAAGAATTATCGTATAAATGTTGTTTCTATGTATCTATGCCTCAACTTGAATATTGAAAAGGAATTTTCAAGTATAATGATATCTTAATATATATGTTTTCCTGTATATATATAATTTTTTATTCCAAGTAGCAGATGCTACATCCCCAAGTCATAGCTTCTGCGACCTTAAGCATCAATTGTTGCAACTTTAACACATGGTCATTGCAACAAGATACAAGGGATTATTTTATCGAACCACTACTACAACCTTAAGTTATAGTTGTTGTTCCCTTGCTCAAATAAAATAATTCTCATATAAATGTCAATTTCCCTGTATCTATGCCTCAACTTCAATACTAACAAGGGCTTGTTAGGTATAATGATCTCTTAATTCCCCATTATTTTCAAATTGACTATCACTTATTGTAAAGCCCACCCTTTTCCTCTCACCATACATTCCACTATCTTAGAAATCAATTGTCAAGAGGGGATTCAGGCACTCATTGAAATTCAAACTTTTATGGGGTAACTTTTCTGGTCATGAATCATCTCATTCTAGTTACTCCCTTAAAGTGCCATTTTGAAGTAGTTTGTGTAAATCATTCTAAAAAATAACATTTGTGGCAAAACAATTTGTGGAGGACCATTCTTATAAGTATTTCCATAAACTTTAACAACAATGTTGGCATCAATGACTATATAGGACCTTTCCTTATTCTCTAAAAAAAACTCCATTCCACTATGCATTAGGTGATCTTTCTGAACTACATTTAATCCTATATGTGGCTGAGTTAAAAAAGAGTTTTATTTAGAGCCTCTGAATGTCTATATGGAAGCTCATTCATTTTTTTTTTAATTTCCAATGATGTCGGTCTTATAATGTCGTTTCCTTCAAAATTCCATTGGTCTTACAATGCCCTAGTGTCAGCCTTCAGACACCCATTTCGACAACACAAACATCGCAACTATGGTAGGTTCGTCATAATATATTTTAAAAAATCCATGATGAAATCATTATTCTAACTCCCTTTCTAATGGTAGAAACATCGCAACTATGGTAGGTTTGTCGTAATATCTTTCTGAAAATTTTGCAACATTGTCTATCTTCCGACTCACATTTGGACAACACAAACATCATAACGATGGAAAATTTGTTAAAAAATATTTTTGTGAAATTCTCACTAACGTCAATGTTCCAGTGCAATTTTCAATAGCATAGTATGTTGTCACAATGGGTAAATTGTCAGAAGAAGTTTAATTTCAGTAGGTCATCTATCGATGGTTTGCAACCAATATATAGGAGCATTTATCAAACTTTTGACGAAATGTCAATGAGTATATTCAACAAACAGATTTCAGAGATTCGATGATGATTATCATCATAATTTTGATGAAAAATAAGATGTCGAAATTGCAACTTCACTGGAAATGATGTTTCCTCAAATCTCCTTTTTCATTATAGTGATGAAACATCATTGAAAAAATGACAATGTCATCGTAAATTGGGTCAATATTTAGTAGTGTGAGCTTGGAAACAAGGGTTGATGTACCTCACTTTTGGAGGGCCTCAATAGGCCATAATTCAAACCCACATGCGAAATTTTCCCTCTACATCAATGCAACCATTCATACCATCCTTCCTCGACCACAACTACTTGCTTATCTTGTTCATATCCCCAATATTGGTAAGGCATCCCAATTAGGGCATGGTAGTGGGCTTGCAACTTACCCAACATACTCATTCTCTTCCTTAGATTGTCATGACATTCACTTGAGATTACATAAGACCTTAAACAAAGAACATCCTATTGTACATATTGAAGGTCTCAATGAGGAAGTTCTAAATAAAAAAATGGAACCAGTTCAATCTCTAGATACCTCAAGAATAAACCAAGTTCACCAAGTAACATGGCTTCCTCCTTACTTAGAAAGATTCTACCTAGAGAGAAAAATTAGTCATCCACAATTTGATCTTCAAGATGAGCTTAAAAATATGTATGTTGGCATATCATTATTCCCAGAAATCAAGGATATCCCTACTTAATCAAAATTAGTAAGGAAGTTGCTTCTAAGGAAGCCCAACAGAAAAGGAAAGGATCCCCAAACTGTTCATGTTATGGGAAAGATATCATACCTTATGATGAGGGAGTTCTCATGGAAAAATACTCAAACCTAGGAGCCTAGTAGTTAATGTGTAAATCAACCATACTCTCATCGCAATCACGTTGATTGACCTTAAGGATTCCATCAATGTTATGATTCATGAAACCATGGAATCTCTAAGAATTTTCGATCTCGGGAAGACCCCCATAGTGCTATAACTTGTTGACATATCAACTATCAAACTAGAAGTAATCTTGAAAGATGTAGTGATCTTAGTATATTCAGGGTGATATCCCACCGACTTCATGGTCCTTCAATCCAAGTCTTCTATGGTAGGATATCCTTTAATCTTGGTAAGGCCATGCTTGGCCACTATAGATGCTTGTATTGGCTATAGGTTTGCTAACACGATCATTTCCCATGGTATCTCAACAAAACAACTTACCCTATATCCTCCCACGAATATAAATCTTGAAACATCACTTGGGTTGATGGAGAAGAGAGTGATAGGGAGGAAGTTTCCCATTTAACATAATTTGTGGAATTCAAAGAAATCAAATTTATATTAAAAACAATAATCTAGAATTGAAAATTATAGAACATTTAACCTCTTACAAAATTAAATAAATATCATATGAATCAATTAAAACTAAATATAGTAATGATTCCAAAGGTAACGTCAATCACAAGACCTGGGTGTTTTGAGTGTTGACTAAGGTGTTGTTCAATCTAGAAGGATTTCAAAGGCAGTGGTGATGAGGTGGTGATGAGGTTGTTATGATATGTGAATAGGTTTCACTCAAGTGTTAGAAATAAAGATAATGTGAGAGAAGATAATTATAACAACAATAACACATTAAACAGATTTGAACTTTGAAAAGGTAAACTCAAAAACACGAGCTAATAGATTTATTATTATTAAAGATAATGTGAGAGAAAATTATTATAGCAACAATAACCCATAAAACATATTTCAATTCCAGATCCCTATGAGTTAAATGAAAGCATGCTTTGACATGAAGCAACGCCTGGAAAACCTAAACTGAGAAAAACTAGTTACTATTATTATATGGCTTAAATGCAATCATGTGCCCTCTACCACAAATTACAGTGGGAAATCCCTAACTCTTTTAAAAGACTCCATGACATGTAATCCATGGACTCTAATACCAATAGCTACCAAAACTATATGTATAAACCATGAGTGTAAAGTACTCTACAACACATTACAATAGAGAATCCTCAAGACTTTGAAACCTTTTAAAAGACTTCATCACATATAAGTCATGCACGGTAATATCATAAGGCACCAAAACCATATACCTAAAACCATCACTTTAAACTTAGTAGTTTTAACTCTTTCACCAAATCAAATTTACAATTTCTTTACCCAATAACTAAAAAAAATTCCCACTAAGAGAATATGCACCTTTTTACCCACATGTCAAGGAGTCAAAATATGGACCCTTTTACCAATTTGAATCCGGTTGAGAAGATTACCCTCCCTCGGAACTATGGGAACAAACCACCGCAGCAAACAAAAATTAGCTGCGGTCCTAACGGATTGATCTCATAGTAGCCCAAGGGTCCTAGATAACTGCCGTTACATAGCAGCCACCTGTGTCGGCCGCAAATATGGAAGAGTACCAGCCGTGATCGTTACTTTTTCCATTGATATGAATTCCTCTCTCTATATAAATATTGTAACAAAATCTCGCTAGTATTATCCAATCTTTTTCACTTCATCGCAATCTCAGAGCAATCCAATCTTTTTCACTTCATCGTGCCTATCTGTCCACTTGCCCAGATCATGGATCAATCAGCCACGCCGATGGCCGAGGAAGTATGCAATAATCATAACAATGATATTGTGAAATTGCAGAGTGGCGATGGAAAAATATTTGAGGTGGAAATAGAGGTGGCAACTTCAGGCATCATAAAGAGAATGATGGGGGACTTGGGCACCAACATTACCATTCCTCTGCCTCTCGTTTCGGCCAAGATTCTGCGTCGCGTTATTCAATATCCCAGATACCATGTTGTTGATTCCCCCACTGTATCGCTTGATGCCGTCAAAACGTGGGATGAGGAGTTCGTGAAAGCTCTTGTAGAAGATCGCGCCATACCGTTTGAAGTTACAAAGGCTGCCCACTACCTGGTGGTCACAAATCTTTTGGACTTGATGTGTCAAACTACTGCCGATATGTTGAAAGGGAAAACCACTGAACAGATGCGTGCGCTTTTCAACATTCGGAATGAAAATTAATCGTTAGGTTCGTTTGAACATGAATTTGAGAACATGTCATTAGGTTTAGATTCGCTGCAAACACCATGTTCAGTGTACACATTTCCTTACGCATTTTGGCACTTTGACCTTTTCCAGTAGCAGTTTTTGCAAATTAAAGGCAGTGTTATACTATGGGACGGGAATTTTTATGACACAAAATTTGTCGTTATTTTGGGATAATAAACGAAAAAATGTAGTCAATTTTACATAGGCGATGGGATGTGAGGGTGATAAGTAATGTAACATTGTAAGTACGTTGATAGAAATATGTTGCCAGTATACATGATTATGTTACAGAGTACTCCCTTTGCACTTTGAATGCGGTAACTCTCCAGTTGTAATTACTTTGCATGCGGTGACTTTTTTGTTGTAATTACTTTGCATGTAGTGAATTGTTATGATTATTATTGTGTATTTGTTAGGATTATTTTGCAGGTAATGAATTGGTACTTTTATTGTTGTGTTCATAGGGGTTTTACAACTCAGTATGGGGTAGATATTTAGTATGAGATAGATCTCACTTACTCAGTGTGGGGTAGATCTCACTTTATATTTACGAATAATAAAAAAAAGGTTTTATTTAGATGAAGCATATGGGCCAAATACTATGGGCCAAATTATTATTAATACTATGCAAAAAAACATTCTTAACCCTAATATTAATATTAATAAAAATAAAGATGGCATATGGTATTGAGAACCAATGGTATTGACCCATGGTATTCACGTGGAATGTAGATTATTTAAAGGGGGGGAATTAAACCAACATAGATCCATCTTTAATCTAGATCTACTAACCCCCGAGAGGGATCAAATATCTTATGCCAACTAGCATAAAGTGAAAAAAGATAAGATTTGATCCCTCAGGGGGCTTGGTAGATCGAGGGTAAAGATGGATCTATGCTGGTTTATTTAGAAGTATGAATAGTTGTTATTCTTATTTGTGTTTAATATAATAATAATAATCATAAAGTATTGTTTAATGTTTGTGTGGATAAGTATAGAAAAGATATTGTAATCTAATGTGATGTTATTGTAATTCTAATTAATTTACTGTTTTTCAAAGATTTGGTGTTGTATTTATCTAAAAAAAATTAGTAAATTGTTGAACAACTAATTTTTTCTGAAGCTACTTTGAACTATTTTTTGGTCAATAATTTTCTTCTCCAAAGTTTGCCTAAGCTAAATCTTCTCCCATTCACGGCTCCAAAGTTTGCCTAGACTAAATCTTCTCCTTTTCTGAGATTTTTTGTTCAAGTAAAAATAAGAAAACCACTTTTTATTTATTTTAATTTTAAATAATCTTAAATTCATATATAAATTTGATTAGAATTCCATTATTATTTTCTCCTTAGGAAAGCAGCCTTTGAGAGAAATAAGTTCTTAAATGGTCCTTTGCAATGGATATCATTGCAAGGCACAAATTAGTGGAAGTTACATTCACACTCCCTCCCAAACACCATTTAACATGAAAGTATGCATAGCTTAGCCATATAAGTAAACATTAAGTATGCATAGCTTAGCAAAATAACTTTATATATGGAAATTTTCTTTTGACCATAATTATTTTGAGAATGTTTATATCTTGAGTTACATTCTAAGTTTTTCCACAACCCAAGTTTAAAGAAATATTATTACATTTGGTTCTCCACATGTATTATCAATGAGGACCGCAAGCAGTGGAATCCTTGCTTGTAAGTATGTGCCATTAATTGTTTGTAGTTCAAAGACATGATCAATCCACATTTGGTAGAAATATAATTCCGAGCAATGTTAGATGATCATACATTAAGTAAAAGTTGATATAAGTGAATAGTGTAGAGATGATAAAGAAATATAATGGAAACATTCAATGGAGTTGTTGCCTATTCAGATATAATTGAATCTCTTAATCTCGCTTACACGTTTTTCACTTCTTCCTTCATAAGCCTCGATTTTTATGTCATGTCTCACAATAACCATTGTTTCCTTACACATGAGTTTGGCGTGGGAACTTCTGAATTGTGGATTCTACCATGTCCTTGGAGGATATTTGAAGGCATTTCAACGAGCACTAGAACTTTGAGACTTTGATAGGAATTATTAGTTGTATAAAAATATTTATTGATAATTGTGTTTTAAAAATTATTTATGAACTTACCATAATTGTGTGTTCTTTCCGGTAAATATATCCTTTCTCTGGTGTACCATAAGGTAGTTGTAACATATTATATATGGAAAGGGAAACAAAAAAGAGTTTACATTTATCTTGAATCAAATTTTAATTAAACCATCAAAGCAAACATAATGTTGAGGTGAATGCTTAGAGGGTGAGAAAATGTCATTCTCATTAGGTTTTGATTATATAAACCAGGACTCCTTGACTAATGGTGTTAGGACTTGTGGTTCGTGCGACGGGCAGGGCGACTCCACTGTGCAAAGTGCGTGTGAAACATGAAACGAAATGAACCTTGGGCGAGTTTATAAGGTGTTGGGCAAGTTGAGGGGGTGGGCCAACCATCCTTCAGGTGAGATAACACATTATGAACAAGTCGGCCGGGGGACACAACTCGCCACCCGCCGTATATATTGGAGGGCGTTTGGAGGCAAACAACCATCAATCATTCGATCAACAATTTCAAAAAAGGAGTTTTGAAGTGCGTGGATGAGCCCGCACGACGGGCGGAACTCGGGCGTGAACTCGTTCAGAAAAGTTGTTCGGATAGTCGTTCAGAAAAATCGTTCGGACAATCATTCGGGAAACTCGTTCAGACAATTGTTCAAAAAATTCGTTCAGGAAACTCGTTCAGACAGTCGTTCAGAAAACTCGTTCAGAAAAGTCGTTCGAACAGTCATTCAGAAAAGTCATTCGGGAAAATCATTGAGATAGTCGTTCAAGAAACTCGTTCGAACAGTCGTTCAGAAAAGTCGTTCGGGAAACTCGTTCGGACAGTCGTTCAGAAAACTCGTTCAGACAATCATTCGGGATAGTCGTTCAGGAAAGTCATTCAGGACAGTTGTTGAGGAAAGTCGTTCAAGAAGGTTGTTCAGGCAGGTCGTTCAGGCAGAACTCGGGCGAGGTCGTTCAGGCAGGATTTGGGTGAGGTCGTTCGGGCGACCCGGGCGAGGTCGTGTGGCGACCTGGATGAGGTCGTTCGAGTGAATTGGGTGAAGTCGTGTGGTGACCCGGGTGAAGTCGTGTGGCGACTTGGGCGAAGTTGAACGGGTGAACGGGTTGGGTGAATGAGTGGACGTGCAGACGGGCGGCTGGGTGAGAGCGCGTCGTGCATGACGAAACGACAGAAACGGTGAAGTGTTGAGATTGTGAACGAAGGTGTGACTCGTGCGGAGGCTCCCGTGTGTGGCAACTTGGTTACAAAGAGACGCACCCAAGTTGGGCAAACAACACGATCGTGCGACGAGGTGAACGAAGGGTTGGTGAGTCGTGCGGTGACCGTGCGGAGGTGCCGACGAGCTGGGCATGTGAGTTTGCCGAAGTTGTGAAAATTTGGCTAAGTGTAAATTTGGGGTTTCCCAAGATTTAACTTGCGCATTGTAAAAGTGAAGATTATATAATACATTGATATCGGGCAAAACCATATTGGAGGGAGTTTCCCCTCCTTTTATACTGTTGTGCATTACTCTTGTATAATGCTGTTAATAATGAATGTGTATGGGTGTTCATTGGTATACAGGCACATTAATAATACTTGGTTGAGAATCACAAACTAAGTAGGAATAAGTAGTTAAGCGTAGTCCATGAACATAAATATTGGTGAAAATAAAGTGTTCGGTGGTGCCGCACCTCACCTAGCACGGTTGGAAGACTACTGTAGGCTTGGGGGCGTGACAGTTGGTATCAGAGCCGTGAACATGTTCGGGTGTTGAAGCATTGAAGCTGATACAAAACTTGACTGTTGGTATCAGAGCCATGAACAGGTTCAGGTGTTGAAGCATTGAAGCTAATACACAACTTGATAGTTGGTATCAGAGCAAGGTTGCTCGTGACAAAGTAACAGTGGAAGCAGGTACTTGCAAGTGAAGGAAGCTAGTTTCACATACAAGTGGAACAAGGGCCAGCTCATGGTTACAGGGAACTTGGTGAAGCTGGTGAACAAGTTTAGCAAGGTGAAGCATCATGCTTGGGCCAAGCTGAATGACAAGATGGAAGGTTTGGAAGAATGTGAAGGGAAGCTCTTGCTTACCTTATACAGGTTGAAGTGGATGAAAGAGGAGAATCCCAGAATTTGAGAGAAGCTTGTAGTCTTGGAAAAGAATGTTGAAGACGAGCTTCTTCAACTTGGATGGACAATGGAGCAAGATGAAGTTGCAGATTGTACTGACAAGGAAGAGGAAGACGTGATAGTTGAAAATGTTGCAGACATGATCATGATGGAGGATGAACTTGAGATTGATCAAGTTGGATTAGGATCGTGCAATTTGTAGACATGTATGGATGATGGTACTCTCATGGAGGAACCTCATGATGATGATGTAAGTACTAGTGATACTTGTGTTTCACTTGAACATTTGGTAGATGGACCGTATGCAGGGAAGGGCAAAAGTAGTTTGCCAATGCTAGGGAGCATCTTACCATGGATGTTTATGATGAGACCTTGTATGGAGAAGCAATGATTATTGACTGTTGCAGGACTTGTTGGGGTTGCTTGTGACCTTATGATAGAAGGTACAAAGGCCCGTGACAAGGGAGGAACATGATGATCATTGTGGAGGAATGGGTCATGCTTTAGCCACATGGCTAAGTCCCCGCATGACTCATGGACAGATTGGAGGGCACACTCTTGGGTGGAATTCTCATGGCCGAGACCAAGAGCAAGTCTTGGTGGAACCTTTGGTGGAGGAGCTATGATGGATAGACTCATATGATGATGATATGGTTGGGTGACCGAGTTCACTAGACCGAAGATTGCAGACTTGGGTGAGGATGACCGATTGTTGTGATAGGTCTACCTGGTTGGACTACATGGGCAACTTAGTCATGGACATTAGGTTGGAGACATGGAAGGTTGTTCAGGCAGGTTGTTTTGGTGTGTGTAGACTTTCCCTAGACTCATGGAAAATAGAGTTGTAGTACTAGATATGAGAGTAGATTCAGAGCTACCCACAATTGCTTCACTGGTTCTTGACCATGTTAATTTCTATCTCTACAACCAGAGCCTTGCAAAGATATTTACACCTTGAATTTCTATATACTGGATTCCAACACAAGGCTGCATGATTTTATTAGATTTATGTGTGAAAATATAATGGGATGAGACAATGTTGCCCTTCGAGGAATAGTTTCATAGCTTTTCTTTCCCTATTCCATGATTTCTACAGAGGAATAATATGTTTCCACCCCGCTCTACCCTATTTTACTTGTTACGACAGGACGTCAACCTACATGATCTGTTGTAACTCCAACGCCATTTCCAATATCGATGGAGCTCCTGAATCTATTTGAGGAGAGTTATGGAAGTATCAAACAATTTTGTGTCATGTTAATGAAGGAAAAAATGTTCCCTCTTTTAGCTTCCTTCCTTTGAGCACAAGTCTTCTACAAGTATGTATAGGAAGGAGAGTTGTCTTTCTTCCAAGTAGCTTCTTGGTAATGCCCTGACACAATAGACCTATCTCTAGCTAGCAAGCTTAGTAAGAAAACTAGATCACCCAATCCACCAAGCAAGGAAGCCGATGATATAATCACATAAAGATAGTATTGATGGTTTGTTCTCACCAACCCAAATACAACACTAACCACCTTAGAGACTTCTCTCAAAAGACTCAAATCCAAGATCATTCACTGCTAAACTTTTACAAAAATAGAAAACCATTGTATCAAAAAAAAACATTGTAAGATACTACCTCATTAATAAGTATTAACCACTACCTCAGTGTATTGAACTTGCAGAAAAGGAACTGTTGAGATGTAGAAAGAATGCGAGTGAAATTGTATTTGGTTTTTTGAAACGCACCTAGAACTGAGTGAACATTCATGAACCTCAACAATAACGTTACTTGTTTTTTTCCCCTATACCTACTTTTGTTTTCTCCTGTCTTCTTTACCAATAGGTATCTTAGCCCATCTCAGTAAGGCACTCTTAGTAGTACACAAAATACAAAAATAGGTACAAGCAGAGAACTATAAATAAGTAACATGTCCAATAATAGGTACTACATGTGGAGGAGTAGGACTGTCGTAAAATAACATGTGCAATCGATGGCATCTAACATTAGGGCTTAAAAAAATTTGGATATAAATAATTTGTCACTACATACAAAAACTTTGGATATAAATGAGTTGTCAGAATGTACAACATTCTTGAACTTTGGATAAATATAACTTAGTCACAATATTTCACATTGTGATGAACGAAGCCTGTAATAAGAGGTCGATTTCCTTCAACAAGAACGTTTCGATAAAATTTGGATGAATAAAGATCAACACTATAAAACTTTGGTTAAAAAATGATAAATCTAGAAAACAAACAGTCAATGACTCAATTAACTACGCATAAATGATCACCCGATCATTATAGTCATGTTGAAGGAAGGGACTAATAATGGGATTAAATTTGATTTAAGGGACAACACATTTAAATAATGATGGTGTTGTAAAATCAAATTTTGCTAGTAATTATATTGAGTGAAAATTTGAATTTCTAAAGGATTTTGGAAATATAAAATGTACATTTTTGGGTGGAAGAGATGTTTTAATGTCATATATTGTAAACATTTGGACTCAATAAAATTACATAAAATAAAATTAAATAAAAAGATTAATGTAAGTAACCTAAACATTTTAACTTAAAAGTATTCATGTGGAATATTTTCTATTTAAAGGAGGAAATTAAACCAACTTAGACCCATGTTATCTCCAAATCTAACAAGCTAAAGGGATCAAATCTCTTTTGACTATAAAAGATATTTGTATCTCAAGAGATTTGATTCCTTTGGGTGCTTGGTAGATCCGAACTTAGGATGTATCTTGGATGGCTTTACAAATTTTAGTTGGCCTGAGAAGCACTCTCGAGCCGAGTATAGAAGAAATGTTGTAATGTACTGTCTTGTAAGTATTTTGACTTAGTCAAATTACATAAAAACAAAATTAAATTAAAAAATAAAATAATTAAATAATTAAACATAATGGGACTCTATTTTAAAATCACATGGTTTTTCTCATGGTATTTCTAACCCAGGGTTTTTCCCATGATATTCTTTGGCAACAAAGGATACGCTTATTCCCAGGAAGACTATACAAGCAACATATAACTCAAATACCATTTTTCATTCAAGGTGCAAACCCATGAGATTACATTCCTCTTCCATCAAAAGTGACACATATCAATTTCATAATCATGGTGACAAACCATCAAAAGAAGAATTCATGAGGAAAAAGAAGGCTTTAATTTTAAATAAAGTGAGAATATAGACAGTGGTTCAAATAAATGGAGATAATTTTAAAACTTTACTTATTTATTTGTATTTAAAGAGTTCATGCAATCTTAAATAAATGGATATATTTTTCATGTTCTTATACTCAAAATTTGAAAAAAAATAGATTTTTTTTCAACCTTTTTGGTTTCTACCATATTTCAAGGAAGTGGAAACATATTGTGTAGAGGTTTTACATAGTTTCCCTAATTAAGAAGTTGTGAAATTATCTATAGGAGCTATTTTATGGTTTTATTTTAGTTGTTATAGCGATTTTGTTTAAGATGAATTCAAATGTTTTATTTTTACTCAAATTTAAATCTATAATAGTTCACCAACTTAGCAATTTTTGTAATTGAAGTTGTATTTTTAAATGTAAAGATAAATGTAATACATTTAAAATTAAAAACAAAATAAAAAACTTTAAAAATTTAACCATTTAAATTTACCCCCTTTATTTTCATGTGAGTTTTTTTTTTAATATTGTCTAAAGTAATTGAGTTGTTCCTCTCACATGAACTATTTCTATTATTTTATTGTTTCAAATGAATATCAATTAAGAATATGTTTTTTATTTTCAAACTTATGTCAACCATGGTTTATGGAATTGTTTTTTTTTTGACTCAAATAAAGATTCCCTATAAGTTTGTTGCCATGTATCTATGCCACACTTCATATTCACAAGGAGTTGTTAGGGTGTATATATATATATATATTATTATATAATATATATTAATATTATATATATATGATATTAATATTTATATATATACAACACACACGATTTTTTCTATGTCGTGAGTGCTCCCTAGTCACTCTCCTACAACTCAAGCAATTTTGCAACTTTATGCATAATTGGCAGCCCTAGTTACGACTGCTATTCCTTTATTAAATACAAGAATTATTGTTAAAATGTTGTTTATGTACTATGCCTCAACTTCATATTGAAAAGGATTTTCAAGTTATGACATCTTTTATATATGTTTTCATATATTAATTAATTTTTTATTCCAAGTAGTAGATGCTACATCCCCAAGTCATGGTTTCTGCAACCTTAAGCATCAATTGTTGCAACTTTAACACATAGTCACTGCAACAAGATACAAGAGATTATTTTATCGAACCACAGCTAAAACCTCAAGTTATAGTTTTTGTTCCCTTAAATAAAAGAATTCTCATATAAATGTCGGTTTCCATGTATCTATGCCTCAACTTCAATACAGACAAGGGCTTGTTAGGTATAATGATCTCTTAATTCCACATTATTTTCAAATTGACTATGACTTATTGTAAAGCCCGCCCTTTTCCTCTCACCATACATTCCACTATCTTAGAAATCAATTGCCCAGGAGGGGATTTAGGCACTCATTGAATTTCAAACTTTTATAGAGTAAATTTTCTAGTCATGAATCATCTCATTTTAGTTACTCCCTTACAGTGCCATTTTGAAGCAGTTTGTGTAAATCATTCTGAAAAATAACATTAGTGGCAAAATTTTTTTATGGAGGACCATTCTTATAAGTATATCTATAAACTTTAACAACAATGTTGGCATAGGAGCTTTCTTTATTCTTAAAAAAAACTCCATTCCACTCTACTTTAGGTGATATTTTTAAACTACATTTAATCTTATATGTGCCTGAGTTAAAAAAGAGTTTTATTTACAGCCTCTTAATGTCAAGATGGAAGCTCGTTAATTTTTTTTTTATTTCCAATGATGTCAGTCTTATAATGTCGTTTCCTTCAAAATTCCATTGGTCTTACAATGTCCTAGTGTCAGCCTTCAGACACCCATTTCAATAGCACAAACGTCACAACTATGGCAGGTTCATCGTAATATATTTTTAAAAATCTATGATGACATCATTCTTCTGACCCCTTTTTGATGGTAGAAACATCGCAACTATGGTAGGCTTTTCGCAATATCTTTCCGAAAATTTTGCGGCATTGTCGATCTTCCGACTCACATTTGGACAACACAAACATTATAACGATGGCAAATTTGTCAGAAAATATTTTCGTAAAATTCTCACTGACGTCAATCTTCTAATGCAATTTTCGACAGCATAGTATGTTGTCACAATGGGTAAATTGTCAGAAATTTACTTTCAGCAGGTCATCTTACCATGGTTTGCAACAAATATATAGGAGCATTTATCAAAGTTTCAACAAAATGTCAATAAGTATATTGAAGGAACAGATTTCAGAGATTCGATGATTATTATCATCATAATTTGGTGAAAAAGATGTCGAAATTACAACTTCACCGGATGCGACGTTTCCTCAAATCTCCTTTTTCATTATAGTGACAAAACATCATTTCAGAAATGACAAAATGTCATCATAAATTCGGTCAATATTTAGTAGTATGAGCTTGGAAACACGGGTTGATGAATCTCACTTTTGGAGGGCCTTGATAGGCCATAATTCAAAACCACATGCAAAATTTTCCCTCTGCACCAATGCAGCCATTGGCGCCATCCCTCCTCGACCACAACTACTTGCTTATCCTATTCATATCCCTAATATTGGTAGTGGGATTTCAACATATTGCCGATATGTTTAAAGGGAAAACCGCTGAACAGATGCGTGAGTTTTCAACATTGGAATGAAAATTAATCGTTAAATCACTTTGCGATTGCAGAGTACCTTGCTTTCTGCAATTCGGTTCGTTTGAACATGAATTTGAGAGCATGTCATTAGGTTTAGATTCGCTACAAACATTATGCCACTGTACACATTTCCTTATGCATTCTAGTTTTTTTTTTTAAAGCACTTTGACACCTTTTTCAGTAGCAAATTTTGCAATTTAAAGGCAGTATTAAACTCTAGGACGGGAATTTTTATCACAAAAAATCATTCTCTTTCAATATGTTATTTTAGGGTCATAAATGAAAAAATATTGTTAATTTTACATAGGCGATGGAAAGTGAAAGTGAGAAGTGCTGTAACATTGGTAGTACTTCGATAGAAACATGTACACCATTTGCACTTTGAATGCGGTGACTCACTATTGTCGTTGTTATTATTTATTTGGAAGTATGAATGGTTGTTGTTATATGTTCCAAGTTATTTTTAATATAATAAAAGAAAAAGATACTATTTAATGTTTGTTATTATTTATTTGGAAGTATGAATGGTTTTTGTTATATGTTCCAATTTATTTTTAATATAATAAAAGGAAAAGATACTATTTAATGTTTGTATGGATAGGTATAGAAGATATATTGTAATGTAATGTGATGTTATTGTTATATTAGGTTATTTAAATATTTTGATTTAATTATTTAATTAGTATAAATTTATTTTAATCATGGATCTAATATGAGCTAAGCTAATCAAGTTTTTTCTGGTGTCAATTTATTTTCGAGCGCAAAAAACAATGTGAAATTTTTTATTGTTTAATTTATATTTTTTAATTTTATAGGGATTGCAAAATTAAATTAATATTAGATGAAATAATTAAAATAAAATATAGTAATTATTCCAAAAGAAACATCAATCACAAGACTTGGGTGTCTTGAGCGTTGACTAAGGTGTTGTTCAATCTAGCAAGGACTTCAAAGGCAATGGTGATCAGGCTATTATGATATGTGAATAGGTTTCACTCAAGTGTTAGAAATTAAGACAATGTGAGAGAAGATAATTATAACAACAATAACACATTAAATAGATTTCAACTTGGAAAACTTAAGCTCAAAAAAAGAACTAATAGAATTATTATTATTATTAATAAAGACAATTTATGTGAGAGAAAACTATTATTGCAACAATAAGACATAAAACGTGTTTCATCTCAAAATCCCTATGACTTAAATGAAAGCATGGTTTGACATAAAGCAAAACTTGGAAACCCAAACTGAGAAAAACTAGCTATTATTGTTGTTGTTGTTATTATTATTATTATATGGCTAAATGCAATCATGTGCCCTCTTCCGCAAATTACAATGTGAAATCCCTAAGTATTTTAGAAGACTTGATGACATGTAATCCATGAAATTTAATGCCACTAGCTACTAGAACTATAATCATTAACCATGAATCTAGAGTACTCTGCAACACATTACAATGGAGAATTATCAAGCCTTTTAAACCTTTTAAAAGGATTCATCACTTATAATCCATAAACTCTAATATCATAAGGCACCAAAACCATATGCCTAAATGACCACTTGAACTTAATAACTTTGACTCTTTCACCTACTCAAATTTACCATATCCTTATCCAATGACTCAAAAAAATAAAAACCCACTCAAAGAGAAAATGCATTTTTTGAGCCAAATGTCAAGGAGTCAAAATCATATGAAAATTTTGAATCTAGTTAAGAGCATTTCCCTCCCTCAGAACCAAGGTTGGAATTTGATGGAAAAAATACCTGTCATAGGCCATTTTGCATGGTAAATATGTTTAAAAGTTTTTTGTTACTGTTTGTTGTGATGTTTATTAAACTTTTCAAAACGTTTTTTTGACGATTACATTTTTTCAAGAACTTCATTAGTACCCTCGTACATAGACATGGATTCATCGAGATTTCATGGCAGCGACCGCACTCCCACTCAGGCTGAGTGCCTTCGGCACTGACATGCTTGATAGTCCACTATTCTGGTTTTCTCATGATCCAACTAAACCAATATGCATTCAATTCCACCACATCTTTGAGGAGTTCAAATTCAGAAGTTGCATGGAATTTTTTTTTGAAATGACAACAAAACATAGAGCACCTGCTAATCAATATTTGGATGGAAACAACAAAACAAAAAATCCGTGGAGGTAATGCTAACACTAGCTACAACACATACATCCATGGATGACTACATTCTTATTTTTCATCTTATTCATGTTTAAGGCAACTGGTGTTGAACAACTACATCCAACTGGGATGGACGATCTTATAGCTAGAGAAAGGGTTATTTTTTTCTCTCATTTATGGTATTAATTTCTTATTAAAATTTCATTAATGTGTATCAATGAGACTCTAGGGGTACATTATCCCCTAACATATGGAGATGCTCTTATGGTTTTCGTTATTAGCATGATGATTACACGTGCTTCAACTACATTATTTTGCATATTGATGATGTGTTATTGTTGTTATTGCCAGTTTGTTACCTCCTCCAAAAGAGAAAATCCAAATAAACTCAAGAAAGTATAATTGAAACTTGGTGTTGATACCACCATTTTATTTTTTTCACCTTTTCATTTGGGTTTAACATATTTTCCCCATCATTTTAAGTTTGTTCTTCAACTATCTTTCTTTATTAAATGACGAACACATATAATCTTTCCTTCTTGATTGGTTCCCCACTTCAGGTCAATTTATAAATTCATATCCTTAGTAGGAGTGATATCCTATGATATTTTTTTTATCTTAGTGGGATATACCTAATCACACTAGAAAGAGTTGTTTGCCCCAAACTATGAGTGTCGATTTTGACTTGAGAGTACTATTGAAACAAATTACATTATTATACTAGGAAAATGAGTTGACTTCATGATGATCAGAAATTGACCCTGCATTCTTGAGTGTCAAGGGAAATTTTATCAATATAAAACTAGGTATTGCTAACAACTTTCCCATCACATTATATATTAAAATGCAGGTCTCCTTGTTTGGTCAATTTAGAGTGTCCTAAATTGTTGTACTAATTGTCAATCTGGGAGTCGTAAACTGTTGAAGTGTGACGCACTATTTGTGAAAGATAGCCTATTTCTTAATTTTTGTCGTTTTTGAGTTTTTTTTTTTTTTGTTTTGGGTTTATTTCTGTTAATTCCCTAATGTGAGATGGAAATTCTAAAAGACAAGTATGATATAAATGTTCAAGGTAATGATGTCTTTTAAAATTATTTTGAAAACTTCAAACTTTAAAAACATGCGATGATGAAACTAATTCTTGAAAAGAGAGTGAAAATGTGCCACTATTCTAATTAAACAATGGTGAACTAGTGACCATGAAACCCATTATCCTTGCTCCCATGAAAATATAAGAAAAACTGAACTCAAATAAATCTAAGAATTGCAAGCAGAGTAAACTAAAATCACATTAAATCAACTCATATTCTGACCCCTCGCCATTCGACTCACTCTGGATTTAGGAGGTAACCATAAACAACTTGAGAAATCTGATATCTAATTTGTAGAAAATAAAACTAATATCAAAGTACACACTTCATACTTCAATCCCTCACCATTTGACTTGCTCTGGCTTTAGGAGGTAACTGAGAATTTCATGAGCAATTCAATAACTAACTTACAAAAAAAAAAACTAATATCAAACTACACACTTCATACTTCAATCGCTCACCATTTGACTCGCTCTAGCTTTAGGAGGTAATTGAGAATGTCATGAACAATTCAATAAATGTCTTGTAGAAAAATAAACTAATATCAAACTACACGCATCATACTTCAATCCCTCACCATTCGACTCGCTCTGGCTTTAGGAGGTAATTGAGAATGTCATGAGAAATTCAATAACTATCTTGCAGAAAAGTAAATGAGCAAAACAAATAAATAACACAATGCTGGAACTAAAAACTAAAGGAAATGAAAATTAGCAGAAGGACAAGAATGATCCCATGTCAATAGTCATTAGAAAACTATGTGCTGCCCGCACTGCCTATTGTGATCTGAAACAAAAGCACTGATCAGTTAAAAATGTGAAAAACTATGGACAACTATCAAGCGTTAACACCATAAGAACTATGATACACATACAAGTGAATGGTTATGGCATAAGAACATAAAGAAATGAAACATGAAACTATACAATAATAAACAAGACCTCGGCCTGTGCAAGGGCCCTCTGTACACTCCTCGGACAGTCAACGATCAACCACTAATTGAGTTTAAAAACAGAGACTTCTCATATATTAAAATGCAGTCACAACACAGTGATAAATTACGGCACAGTGGGTTCCTTTACAGTCAAAATTAAATCATAAAAAAGCTAACTATCATGCGTATGAGAACGCATTATTTATAACAGAGGATATTATAACTATTTTCCTACATTCAGTGCTGATACAAGACACGTAAATGACCACATCCTAAGATTTAGCATTATGGCTACCGTGAAGATTTAATCGTTGGAAGGTGGCTATTGGATCCGGTTCATGGAGCAGTCCACAAGTGTTAACTTGTCCCCCGAGATCGAGGAACAACCGTGCAAGGCTTCACGTGGTGAAAAACAAAGTTTTATTACCGTAGGACTCTTGAGTTGACCACCGTTTTGCCCACCGTTGACTATGGCCTTTTCTGCTAAATTCGACTGAGTCAATAAGACTCGGTCCATGTCCACGTCGGTTGCAACTTGCCCATGTGGCTCAATTCGCCTGAAGGCACTTGCAATATAGAATTTGACAAAACAACTGTGGAAAATTGGGCTGGCTGCAGAAAGTGACAAGATTCCGTAGCTTATAAACAAAAATCTAGTTCAAATAGCAACACAAACACATAGTCAAGAAACCACTTTTAAATGCCCTTTTTAAACTATTATGCAATGATACTGATGATTTAGGAGGTTCAGATGAATGGAAAGAAGTTAGAAAAAGGTGTAGGAAAGATGCAGTTTTGGGACTCAACATACCCCCACTGTGAAGGTGTTGCAGGTCCTCATGCAACCAAAATTTGGACTACCTCCCCTTCAAACCATATGTTCTGAAGCTTTTGCCAGTACATCCATCCCTCTTCCTCTCTTTATTGGTGCTGCTAACATCCTGGGCTTCTTCATCATGCATCTGAATTTAATATTAACCAGTGCTCTACTTATCTTTTTCCATTTCTTCTTCAATTTTCTATGCTTTTTGTGCCATAGTCCGAGGTGTAGCATAGTGTTGTCATGGATGATCTTGTCCAATCTGCTCTGTTCTTTGACTGCTTCATTTTCATTTTTAATATGTCGATTTAAAACCTCCGACTCAAAGATTTCTTGCTTCAATGATTGGACTAGGGCTTCTTGTGCCATGTGAGGTTAAGTGGATGAAGTGCTCGGACCCGTGGTTGTTCTTTCCAAAGATTCTATGTAATCATACACCTGTTGCTACTTTGGATCTATTTCGGGTGTCCTTTTCCTGGGGATATCTCCAAAATGCTGTGCAGGAGAACTGACTTCAAATTCTGGCCGAAAAGGACTTATGTCATCACCTTGAGAACTAGTTTCAACACTTGGCTGAGAATGAGGTGGACTATTTCTAGCTGGGGTTTGTTCAGGTGTTCCTTCTCCCAAATCAAAAAAATGGGGTCCTTTTGTTTGTGTTTTTCTCCATTTTCCTTTGAGCCTACTTCTTCTTCTTACATATTGTGAACTACTGTCTTTTTCCTTCTGTTTTCATTTTCCTTTCTTTTTGGCCATAGCTGACTGTTTCTGAAGGTGAACCAATCTCTCAGACAATACTTGATAGTCTTCTTCTAAGGAAGGGGTTTTATGCACAACCTCAATGATTCTTTTCTCTTTTAATTTTGTTGGCTTTTTACCATCAGTCTCTTCCTTCCTCCTTTTAGACAGTATTTCCTCCCTAATAGTTTTCTCAACTGTTTTAGTAGGAGCCTTTTCCTTCTCCCTTTTAGACAGTCTTTCCTCCCTACTAGTTTTCTCCATTGTGTTAGTAGGAGGGCTTTGAGTTTTATCATCTGTTCTCTTTCTTCTACTTCTTTTTGATGTACTTCCTTCAGGGGTTTCTTGGGGTTATTGAAAGAAATTTCTAATTAAAAATTGCTTGGAAGTATCATTTTTCTCCTTTAATTGTTTTTCTATCAGGATTTTTATGAGACCATGGCGATACAAATGTGGCTCTACGTCCCCTAGATGCTTTTGAACAGTTACAGACATCTTTTTCAAACTTTTTAGTAAGAAATATGGCAAATTAAGGACCTGGTTGTCTAGGAAATTCATCATCAGACGTGCATGATACATGTACATTGCTCCAAAACGTCCCTCACAGGTGATAAATTTTTGAATAACTAACAATAAGCTAGCCCATTATTCTTTTAAAACATGAACATGAATTCCCTTTTTGAAAACGGTGACGTCCATACCTGGTTCCTGTTAGATTACTCTCCAAGCTTCATCACCAATGCCCGGGTTCTTAAACTAGCGTTCACCTCCCTGGGGAAGCTCTATGGCAGCTGCTATTGACGCTTCAGTCACTGTGAATTTAAGGTCTCCAATTTCCACCTCTAGTCCATTAAAAGACCTTGTAAAGGCCTTGGTAACCTCCCTATGGTAACCTTTGAATTTCTGGATAAAGCGTAACCACTTGGCCTTCTTCAACATATCTTTCACATGTGGATACCCTTCAATAAACTTAGGTCCCTCTGGTTCTGCCCTCAATAGCCGTCCCATCCTTCCTTCCTTCTTTAAAACTCGGCTGAATTAGTAGAGATGGTCAGGGTTTACGAAGGAGACTAGCCACTGTAAGCGGATATCAGAGAATAGGCACATGGAAGAAGCGGAATAGAGGACAAAATGGGATGAAGGTTTATGTGAGCACGGTGGAAATGAAGCCGTGAGGTCAATAGAACAGTAGGGGGCGCAAGTGCATCCGATAGTTTTTTTAAAATTGGGTGACTGTAGAATGGACACAAGCACTTTATAAAACGACTGAGGATTTTATGCGGCTGAAAGAAGCTGTACTCAAATCAACCACAATTCATAATGACAAATGGAGTGTGCGAATATTTCCAAACTTGAGTTAAATCCGGGAATTTAATCGTAGGACCGTTGGAAAATGAATGCATGGCTTATGGAGGAATGGCATGGAATGAAATGGTTATAGAGGCCATTTCGTTTAATCATTGCATATAGTTGAGCTTGTGATTTAATAACTATGAAAAAAATGTGTTAGAATGCCATTTGAAATAAAGTTTTTCTCATACCTTTGGAATTCTTGTCATTTTCCCTTAGTCTTCAATTAGTTGCTCCTCGTTGGTGCTTTGTAATGCCTCATTTCTTCATAATATATCCTCATACCTGCATTTGATTTCCTGATTACTGAACCAACATCTGACTGTAATTTTTTTTTTTTTCTTTTGAAAAACAGAGTAGTGGCTGCAGAAAACCAAGTGGCTGCGGAATCAGTGAACAGCTGCAGAAACTGATTTGAGCTGCGGAAACTGACCTAACAAGCTTATGACTAAATGAGATGTATAGATGACTGACTGGATGGAAAATAATTATTTTTTTTTATTAATGGACTGAAATGGAGTTGAAATGAAGTGATGTGGAATGGAAATGAGATGGAGTGGAATGAGGATGATGTCGAATGGAAATGAGATGGATTGGAATGAGGATGATGTGGAATGGAATGAAAAATGAGAGAGATTTTTTTTTTTTGGAAAATATAGGGTTTCAGGAATCCTTGATTTTCGCCCTAAATTTTCAATATAAGGCTTCCAATCAATGATTGGTTTTCAGGCTTATACAAATTTATTTATTTGTTTATTTGACAAAAAAGAACAAAGGTTAGGCTGGTGGAGAAGAAGGATTTTTCTTCACCAGCCCTATTGTAGAATTATCTTGAAACATTTTGACAAATTCCTCTTTTGAGAGTGGCTTATGATAAATCTTTAGTGTGTGGCCATTCACAATAAGAGGAGTTTGAGATTCATCAATGGTCTTGATTCTTACCGTTCCATTGCTAAAGACTTTATCAATATCATATGGCCCAAGCCAATGAGTCTGAAATTTGCCTTTAAAGCCTTTAAACTTAGAATCAAATAGAAATGCCCAGTCTCCTTCTTGAAACTTTTTCTCTTTGATGTATTTGTCATGCCACTTAGCTCTCTGATATTGAACTAGATTAGTTCTTAGGATTTCTTCTTGTCTGATCTCATCTAGCTCATTCAGCTGCTCCATTCTATGTTTTTGGGCTTCCGATAGATCCATCGCCAACTGAATTGCCATCTTGAAGGTTTGACTTGGAACTCAATGGGGAGTAGGACTTCTTTCCCATAAACAACTTCATAGGGGGAATGTCCTGTTGTATTTCTCCATGTAGTTCTGTAGGCCCACAAGGCTTTAGGAAGCCTTTCTGCCCAATCTCTTCTGTGTAAATGAATAGTTTTGGTGATGATGTTTTCAATAACTTTGTTTGTAGACTCCACTTGGCCATTTGCTTGCGGATGGTAAGGAGTAGATTTCCTGTGCTTGATTTTGTATTCTTCCATCAGCTTCTCCACCATGTTGGATGTAAATTGACTTCATTGATCTATCACAATTTCTCTTGGGACACCAAAGCATTGCTTTCTGCTACTGAAAATTTAGTTGTTAGTTATCATTTTCAGTAGCAGAAAGAAATGCTTTGGCTTCTACCCATTTAGTGACATAATCAGTACATACCAATATATACATCTTTTGTTTAGATGGTGGATTAATAGGTCCAATGAAATCTAATGCCCATTTTTCAAAGGGTTCGATGAGTACCTGTGGCTGTAATGGCATTTCATTTGAAAGAGTCGGTTTCCCTACTCTTTGGCACCTGTCACACCTTTTGACATATTCTTTTGTATCTTTGAAGAGGGAAGGCCAATGATATCCTAAAGAAAGGATTTTATAGGCCATCCTTTTGTCAGCAAAGTGTCTGCCACATGGTTCATCATCACATGCTTGAGGATGTCAGGTATTTCATCTTCCCTAACACATCTTCTGATCACAAAATCTGGCCCTATTTTAAACAATTCATTACAAATCCATGAATATTTTGAACTCTTCTTAATAATCTTTCTTCTTTCACTAGTAAATAGATGTGGAGATAGTTTCCCTATAACCAAATAGTTAGCAATATCTGCATACCAAGGAGTCTTAGTAGTTACTGCAAACAAATATTCACCAGGAAACTTATCCTCTACAAGAGAATCTTCTTTCATTATCTCCCTAAGGTTTGGATTCATCCTTCTCTGAGGTTGTCTGATTGGTCTACTATTTTCCTCAATGTAAATGTGATGAATACAAGTCTTAGGGTCAATACCT
>APFE030295590.1:68270-122748 GCA_000404065.3 Pinus taeda | reverse complement strand
TTGTTTCATATCATTCCAACTATTAATAGACTGAGTGGCTAGTCCCATGAACCATTTCAAAGAAGCTCCTTTTAATGTTGAAGAAAACTATTAGAGTTTTTGAGAGTCTTCCATATAATCATAGGTTCGACACAAGACTTCAAACTCAAATAGAAATATTTCAGGATCCTCACTTCTCAACCCATGAAAGTTTGTGAGGACAGATGGTGAAATGTTTTTCATTATTGTATGGGTTTCCTCATTGGCTATAGGGAATCCAAATGAGTTATCCCCATCCCTATTTCCTCTGTTGTTACCTCTTCCTCCTCCATTTCCTCTTCCATTGTTTCCTCCTCCTCTACCTCTACCTCTACCTCCAAATCCATCTACTACTTCTTCTGTCATGATGATTTCTTCAGAGAACTCAGAGTCCTCTGGTTCTTCTATTAAGGGAGGATGAGAGGGAGTTTCTTCCTTCTCTTCTTCAGGTGATTCTACTTCTTGAATTACAATATGTTCTCCTGTAGAAATAATGAAAGGGTCTTCCCCTAAATGAGATTTGGTAGATGGTGTAGGAGAATCCTCTAATTTAGCTACTCCTTGAATTCCAGGAATCTTAAGGCTAGGGGTAGATGGTGGTGAATATTGTCTATGCCTTGAAGAAGATGGATTTGTGAAAATATAACTCTTGGCTCTAGCTATAAACTTTTCCCTAGAATCTCTTGCTCTATGCATGTCATTTTTTTTCAAGTTGGGCTAATAATTCTCTTTCTGATCTTCCATGTCACACTAGGTGCAAGAAGAGATCATATTTAAGAAATTATTGAACCAATAACTCTCTTTTCTGATCCTCCATATCACACTAAGTGCAAGAGGAGAGCATACTTCGAGAAGTTATCAATTTTTCCCTTATTTTTATTGTTTTTTTATAGGAAATTGGCTACCTGGTTACACTTCCCCGGCAATGGCACCAAAATGTTTGGTCAATTTAGAGTGTCCTAAATTGATGTATTAATTTTCAATCCAAGAGTTGTAAAATGTTGAAGCGCAGCGCACTATATGTGCAAGATAGCCTATTTCTTAATTTTTGTCATTTTTGAGTTTTTGTTTTGTTTTGGGTTTATTTCTGTTAATTCCCTAATGTGAGATGGAAATTCTAAAAGACAAGTATGATATAAATGTTCAGGTATAAATGTTCTTTTAAAATTATTTTCAAAACTTCAAACTTTAAAAACATGCGATGATGAAACTAATTCTTGAAAAAGAGTGAAATGTGCCACTATTCTTTAAAAAATGGTGAACTAGTGACCATGAACCATTACCTTGCTGCATGAAAATATAAGAAAAGAACTCAAAGAATCTAAGAATTGCAAGCAAAGTAAACTAAAATCACATTACATCAACTCATATTCTGACCCCTCACCATTCGACTCGCTCTGGCTTTAGGAGGTAATCATAAACAACTTGAGCAATCTGATATCTAATTTGTAGAAAATAAAACTAATATAAAAGTACACACTTCATACTTCAATCCCTCACCATTTGACTCACTCTAGCTTTAGGAGGTAACTGAGAATGTCATGAGCAATTCAATAACTAACTTGCAGAAAAATAAACTAATATCAAACTACACACTTCATACTTTAATCCCTCACCATTTGACTTGCTCTGGCTTTAGGAGGTAATTGAGAATGTCATGAACAATTCAATAACTATCTTATAGAAAAATAAACTAATATCAAACTACACACTTCATACTTCAATCCCTCACCATTCGACTCGCTCTGGCTTTAGGAGGTAATTGAGAATGTCATGAGAAATTCAATAACTATCTTGCAGAAAAGTAAATGAGCAAAAAAAATAAATAACACAATGCTGGAACTAAAAACTAAAGGAAATGAAAATCAGCAGAAGGAAAAGAATGATCCCATGTACTTAGTCATTAGAAAACTATGTGTTGCCCGGGCTGCCTATTGTGATCTGAAACAAAAGCACTGATCAGTTAAAAATGTGAAAAACTATGGACAACTATCAAGCATTAACACCATAAGAACTGTGATACACATACAAGTGAATGGTTATGGCATAAGAACATAAAGAAATGAAACATGAAACTGTACAATAATAAACAAGACCTTGGCCTGTGTAGAGGCCCTCTGCACACTCCTCGGACAGTCAACGATCAACCACCAATTGAGTTCAAAAACAAAGACTTCTCATATATTAAAATGCAGTCACAACACAGTGATAAAGTATGGCACAATGGGTTCCTTTAAAATCAAAATTACATCATAAAAAAGCTAACTATCATGCGTATGAGAATGCATTATTTATAACAGAGGATACTATAATTGTTTTCCTACATTCGGTGTTGATACAAGACACGTAAATGACCACATCCTAAGATTCAGAACTATGGTTGCCGTGAGGATTTAATCGTTGGAAGGTGGCTGTTGGATCCGGTTCATGGAGCAGTCAACAAGTGTTAACTTGTCCCCCGAGATCTAGTAACAACCGCGCAAGGCTTCACGTGGTGAAAAATAGAGTTTTATCACCGTAGGACTCTTGAGTTGACAACTGTTTTTCCCACCGTTGACTATGGCCTTTTCTGTTGAATTCGACTGAGTCAATAGGACTCGGTCCATGTCCACATCGGTTGCAACTTGCCCATGTGGCTCAATTCGCCTGAAGACACCTGCAATATAGACTTTGACAAAACAGTTGCGGAAACTTGGGCTGGCTGCAGAAAATGACAAGATTCTGCAGCTTATAAACAAAAATCTAGTTCAAATAGCAACACAAACACATAGTCAAGCAACCACTTTTAAATGCCCTTTTTAAACTATTATGCAATGATACTGATGATTTAGGAGGTTTAGATGAATAGAAAGAAGCTAGAAAAAGGTGTAGGAAAGATGCAGTTTTGGGACTCAACACTCCCCCAATAATTTTATTCCCAAAGTTGGAAATTCTATTCAGAAAAGGTGTCCATGTGTTCTTGGGACTTTAATATCTATTTGTTTCAAGTGATTCTTGTCCCCTATCTTTGAAATGGGATGTGATTCAATCTATCCCCATTCAATAAAGTCATGCTAAAATGCAGTTTTGTGCAAATAGAAGCTTTAGTTAACACATCTGAAAGGTTGTCATGTGCAAAAGGCTAAAGGGTGCTTTTCTCTAGGCACTTTTTCCAATAGTTATGCCACCCATTTCGGCATGATCCCAACTGAAAGCATGAAAAATATCGCTCCCTACATCTTATAGTAATATATAAATTGACCTCCATGGTGCTCCTTTGACCAAGAAGCACTATTAGAACATTATTCACTTACAAATAGAGCTTCAAAAGAAATAATAGATTGATCCCATGAGAACCCATAAGTTCATTGTAGCTTACTAAGTTTTTCGTATAGACTTGTAATGGGAAATGGATAAATTTGATGGAAACAATTTCTCACTTCACAAATTTGGACTTAAAAATCAAGCATAAGTGAGCATTACTGACTTATGCTATAGATTCTAAGACCATCCCTGATGTTTCTAAGGAGATATTGGGTCTTTGATAAATAGTCCTTGAAAATTATCTTCCATGGGTAAGATATGGGTACCCAAACTCAAGTCTACAGAAAGGAAGCCCATTACAAATATGTGTTTGTTCATTCTAGTTTCCTTTGGATTCAAAAGAGCCTCATTATATATAAAGTATATTTTAATTGAATGCATTAGATCAAATTATTAATTTCATTTCAATAAATATGTATATTTTAAATATCTTTTTTTGTTTAAAAAAACATAATTTGATAGTTAAATGTTTGTTATAATTTTATAAATTCGAATTTTGAATTTTTTAATCATTTTTCTCTATTAATAAAGATTACTAGTGATGTAGTTAGTGATATCCCATCTTGATAGTCTTTATTACTACCTTTTGGTTGATAGCCTTGAGTTGATCAACATCATAAGGTTAGAGGCGACCATTTGGTCTTCCATCCACTCAATTTCTTTACAAAAAATCTTTTTATTGTTGTTCTTAACAATAAAAACCATAGTAGCACCAAAGGTTATTGGAAGGTCCTCTCGAAGGTATTCCATAAATTAATAATCTTCCACTTGGTAAAATTATATTTAAATTCATGTTAGTGAATATGTTACTAGTTGTGATGGCCTAGGCACTGCACTGAGTTATGTTATCTTCTGGGTGGTTCCCCATGGAAACTACGGTTATGGATTGAATTAAGAAGTGTTAGAAGCCCTAAGGATGGGTTCAAAAGCCTACCCAAATTCAGAAAAATAATTTTTCATTTTTTCTCAAGAGAATAAATATGTCATTGATTATTGAAGGTCCATGGATGTGTGGTATTACCCTTGTCATTTTGTTTGAATTGTATGAGGATTTCTAGACTAGTTATAATATCTTATCTAGGTCGAATTCTCAAACCTTTTGATGTTGTTTTTGAATTAGCCGAAATTCATCTCATCTCCCATTAGTAAATTCATATGCCATAAACCCCGATTATAAAGAAATAATAAAATTTTGGATTCAATACGTCATTCACGTGTTATGGTAACTTTCTTTTTTTTTCTCGTTATGATAAGTATGTGAAAATTGTTAACATCACTGCGTTATTGAAAAGTAATTTTTAATTAGAACTTTACTAGTGAAGGGTTAACTTACCATCAAAACATCATTCTTGAAGGGAAAAATTTTAAATAAAATGTTCCTTGGTGGGAAATATAGAGATCCAAAACATCCAAACATCACAATGATGTGAAGGATTCTACACCCATTTAATGGCTATAGTTGTCACTTGCACTTGCACCTATTATTTACATCAAAACACTGACTCACCTTTCACATAAACTAGAGACCATAATCTATACACATCTAGTAGATGGGTACCAAATGAAACAACAGTTGGAACTATGTCTTGTATAATGAGGAGATACCAATAGTGTAGCTCAATCAACCATAGGAGGGACTACTCTACAATCGAGCCTATATAATTGCACTTGTGAAATGTTGATCTTTCTTGATGGAGACTTCAAAAGGATTTGAATTTATTCTACCAAGAGAAAGAAATTAATGAGGGATTTCATCATTAAATTCACAAATGATATAAATACAATAGTCAATATTTCTTATAAGTTTTAACCCTGTACAAAAAATACCTTTGTCAAATTCTAGAAATAGAAAACAACAATGATGAGAATATAAAACAAGTACACAGAGATTTTCCCCTGGATCCCCAAATTGAGACTACCAGATTGATTTTACATTATATTCCTTTCAATGTTACAATACATTTATATACATGTTGAAGAATTCATAACCCCCATTCCATTAACCCTGGATTAGAACATAATCATAGTTCCGTTGACCGGATCTACAAAATAACATGGGCAGAAAACCATCACGCCCAAATCCGTCTGCCAAACCCATGCACAAAACCATAGGTAGCTCTGCCAAACTAATATAGGGTCCAAAACAAATTCCCAAGGTGCTTCCCCAAACCCTATGTAGGGGGGATACAACCCCCTTATGACCCCCCTGCTATGCTTGGAACAATGAACAGGGTGCCTAGCGCCCCCATTGAAACCCCCCCACACGTGCAGCTAGTTGTGGAAAGAATATAACACCTACCAAATATTCTCCCACTTGTCGTTTTCTTTTCCACATAGGAGGTCACAGGATAGCTTAGTCATTGGTCTAGCCCTACAAAACCCATTGTTTCTGTACACCAAGAAAACCTTGTAGTTCTCAGACACTTCGTCAATGCATCTGCAACATCCTTTAAACTGTTCACCTTTACCATCAACACCTTTTTGTACTAAACCATATCCCTCACAAAGTGATATTGAAAATCAATGTGTTTTGTCTTTTAATGATAAGCAGGGTTCTTTTCCAAGAAAATTGCACTTTGGATGTCACCGTCTATCCTTATAGCTCGTTGTACTAACCCCATACTTGAACATAATATGTGCAACCAAATTGCTCCGTTGCTTGCATGAGTGGTTGCCACATATTATGCCTTTGTATTTGAAAGTGCCACTACACTCTGTCTCTGCTCATCCAACTGATTGCACCTCCAAATAGGTTAAACACATACCCACTTGTGGATGTTCCCTGATCTAGACCTCTAGCCCAGTTTTCATCAACAAAGCCATAGATGTCCAAAACTCTATCCAATTCTAGTCTTCCTTGGTAGCACAAATAGTAATCACTAGTGCCATGCAAATATCTAAAAACCCTCTTCACTGTTGTCCAATGATCCTTCCCTGGTTTTGACATAAACTTACTCAATACTCCCATGGCATGTGCAATGTTTGGTTTAGTACAAACCATTGCATACATTAGGTTACTGACTGCACTTGTGTATGGAACACGGGACACACTCTCTTCCTCTTCTTGTGTCTCAAGACACTTTTCAATGGATAACTTTACACCTATAGGAATAGGAACCTTCATCTGTTTACTATCCTGCATATTAAACCTCTACAATATTGTCTAGACATACTTCGTCTAGTTTAGCTAGAGCTTCCTCTTTTCCTCATCTAATTTAATTTCCATGCTCAAAATATAGTTTGCAGCACCAAGATCCTTCATGTCGAATTTGGAGGACAATATGGTCCTCAAATCCTAGATAATTTCTTTGTCACTTCTGATCAACAACATATCATCCACATATAAGACCAGATAAATAACATGATCAACAATTAATTTAAAATACACATAGTGATCTGCTTTGCTTTTGGTGAAGCCAAGTCCTCGTATATATGTATCAAATTTATGATACCACATCCTTGGTGATTGTTTTAACCCATACAAAGACTTTTTTAACCAGCATACCAATTCTTTCTTTCTCTTCACCGCAAAGCCTTCAAGTTTCTTCATGTAGATCTCTTCTTCCATATCCCCATGAAGAAATGTTGTCTTCACATCCATTTTTTCTACCTCAAACTCAAAAGCAATAAAAATAGATAAAAGTAATCTAATAGAAGCTACCTTGGCAATAGGATAAAAAAATATCACCAAAATTCAATTCCCAACACCTAGAAATAAATTTTTTCTGCCAACCAAGCTTTGTATTTCTCCACCTTGTCTTCTACATTCATCTTCTTCTTAACACCCATTTTCTACCAATGGGTTTCCTTAGAGCCAACAACTCCACTAGATCCCAAGTCTCATTTTTGATCAAAGATGTCATTTCCTCAACCATGGCCTCTTTCCAGATTTTTCCATCCTTTGAATCTACTGCCTCCTTGACATTTTTGGGATCATCATCAGTAATAGATAAAGAAAAATTTGAATAGAAATAAGGTCGTCTATACCTTTTTGGGTTCCTTCTTTCACAAACCGATCTTCTCACAACTAGAGTTTGTGGCTTTTCATCTTCTGATTCTTCTTCTACAATAGAGTTTGATTCCTCCTCATTTAGATCAAACACTATCTTCTCAGGTTCCTTTGGTAGAAATTCATGTTTAATAATGCATTTCACCTCTCTAAAAACCATTTCTTTGCTATACACAACCTTCGGACACCCATTTTGATGGCACAAACGTCGCAACTATGGCAGGTTCATCGTAATATATTTCAAAAAATCTATGATGACATCATTCTTGTGACCCCCTTTCTGATGGTAGAAACATCGCAACTATGGTAGGTTTGTCGTGATACCTTTCCAAAAATTTTGCAGCATTGTCGATCTTCCGACTCACATTTGGACAACACAAACATCATAACAATGGAAAATTTGTCAGAAAATATTTTCATAAAATTCTCATTGATGTCAATCCTCTAATACAATTTTCAAAAGCACAGTATGTTGTCCCAATGGGTAACTTTTCATAAGAAGTTTACTTTCAGCATGTCATCTGATTATGGTTTGCAACAAATATATAGGATAATTTATCAAACTTTCGACTAAATGTCAATGAGTATATTCAATGAACAGATTTAAGAGATTCGATGATGATTATCATCATAATTTTGATGAAAAAGAAGATGTCAAAATTACAACATCACCAGAAAAAATGTTTCCTCAAATCTCCTTTTTCATTATAGTGGCAAAATATCATTACAAGAATGACAATGTCATCATAAATTGGGTCAATATTTAGTAATGTGAGCTTGGAGACAAGGGTTGATGTATCTCACTTTTGGAGGGCCTCAATAGGCCATAATTAAAACCCACATGTGAAGTTTTCCCTCTACATCAATGCAACCATTCACACCATCCCTCCTCGACCACAATTACTTGCTTATCCTGTTCATATCCCCAACATTGGTAAGGCATCCCAATTAGGCCATGGTAGTGGGCTTGCAACTTATCCAACTTACTCGTTCTCTTCCTTAGATTGCCATGATATTCACTTGATATTACATAAGAAATTAAACAAAGAACATCCTATTGTACATATTTAAGATCTCAATGAGGAAGTTCTAAATAAAGTAATAGAACCGGTTAAATCTCTAGATGCCTCAAGAATAAACCAAGTTCGCCAAGAACCATGGCTTCCTCCTTACCTAGAAAGATTCTACTAAGAGAAACAAATTATTCATCCTCAATTTGATCTTCAAGGTGCTTAAAAATGTGTGTTGGCATATCATTATTCCAAGAAATCAAGGATATCCTTACTTAATCAAAATTGGTAAGGGAGTTGTTTCTAAGGAAGCCCAATAGAAAAGGAAAGGATCCCCAAACTATTCATGTTATGGGAAAGCTATCATACATTATGATGGGTGAGTTCTCATGGCAAAATACTCAAACGCTAGGAGCCTAGTAGTTAGTGTGTAGGTCAAACATACTCTCATTGCAATCATGTTGATTGACCTTAAGGATTCCATCAATGTTATGATTCATGAAACCATGGAATCTCTAGGAATTTTCGATCTCAGGAAGACCCCCATAGTGCTATAACTTGTTGATATATCAACTATCAAACTAGAAGTAATCTTGGAATATGTAGTGATCTTAGTATATTCATGGGGATATCCCACTGACTTCATGGTCCTTCAATCCAAGTCTTCTATCGTAGGATATCCTTTAATCTTGGTAAGGCCATGCTTGACCGCTATAGATGCTTATATTGGCTATAGGTTTGGTAACATGATCATTTCCCATGGTATCTCAACAAAACAACTTACCCTATATCCTCCCATGAATATAAGTCTTGAAACATCACTTGGGTTGATAGTGAAGAGAGTGATAAGGAGGAAGTTTCCCATTTAGCATAATTTGTGGAATTCGAAGAAATCAAATTTCCATTGAAAACAATAATCTAGAATTGAAAATTGTAGAATATTTAACCTCTTACAAAATTAAATAAATATTATATGAATCAATTAAAATTAAATATAGTAATGATTCCAAAGGATACGTCAATCACAAGACTTGGGTTTCTTGAGTGTTGACTAAGCTGTTGTTCAATCTAGCAGGGATTTCAAAGGCAATGGAAATTAGGTTGTTATGATATGTGAATAGGTTTCACTCAAGTGTTAGAAATAAAGATAATGTGAGAGAAGATAATTATAACAACAATAACACATCAAATAGAATTCAACCTTGAAAAGGTAAACTCAAAAAAATGAGCTAATAGATTTATTATTGTTATTATTAATGAGAATGTGAGAGAAAATTATTATAGCAACAATAACCCATAAAACATATTTCAATTCTAGATCCCTATGACTTAAACGAAAGCATGCTTTGACATGAAGCAACACCTGGAAAACCCAAACTGAGAAAAACTAGCTACTATTATTATTATTATATGGCTTAAATGCAATCAAGTGCCCTCTACCACAAATTACAATGGGAAATCCCTAACTCTCTTAAAAGACTCCATGACATGTAATCCATGGACCCTAATATGACTAGCTACCAAAACAATATGCATAAACCATGAGTGTAAAGTACTCTACAACACATTACAATGGAGAATCCTGAAAAATTTTAAACCTTTTAAAAGACTTCATCACATATAATTCATGCACTCTAATATCACAAGGCACCAAAGCCATATGCCTAAAACCATCACCTTGAACTTAATAGCTTTGACTCTTTCACCAAGTCAAATTTAAGATTTCCTTATCAAATGACCCAAAAAAAAAAAAGTTCCCACTAAGAGACTATGCACCTTCTTACCCATATGTCAAGGAATCAAAATCATAGGACCAATTTGAATCTGGTTGAGAAGATTACCCTCCCTCGGAAATATGAGAGCAAACCACCGCAGCAACCAAAAATTAGTTGCAGTCCTAACGAATTGATTTCATAGTAACCCAAGGGTCCTAAATAACTGTCGTTACATACCAGCCACCTCTGTGCCGCAAATATGGAAGAGTACCATCCGTGATCATTACTTTTTCCATTCATATGAATTCTTCTCTCTATATAAATATTGTAACAAAATCTCGCTACTATCATCCAATCTTTTTCACTTCATCGCAATCTCAAAGCATCAATAAAGAGGATGATGGGGGGACTTGGGCACCAACATTTCCATTCCTCTGGCTCTCGTTTCTGCCAATATTCTGGGTCACGTTATTCAATATTGTAGATACTATGTTCTTGATGCCCCCACTGTATCACTTGATGCCGTCAAAACGTGGGATGAGGAGTTCATGAAAGCTCTTGTAGAAGATCGCGCCATACTGTTTGAAGTTAAAAAGGCTGCCCACTTCCCGGTGGTCACAAATCTATTGGACTTGATGTGTCAAACTATTGCCGATAAGTTGAAAGGAAAAATTGTTGAACAGATGCGTGAGATTTTCAACATTCAGAATGAAAATTAATCGTTAAATCACTCTGCAATTGCAGAGTACCTTGCTTTCTGCAATTTGGTTAGTTTGAACATGAATTTGACAGCATGTCGTTAGGTTTAGGTTAGCTGCAAACATTGTGCCAGTGTACACATTTCCTTACGCATTCGAGGTTTTTTTTTGCACTTTTACCTTTTCCAGTAGTAAGTTTTGCAATTTAAAGGCAGTATTATAAAAGGAAAAGACACTATTTAATGTTGATATGGATAGATATCTAATGTTTATATGGATAGGTATAGAATATATATTGTAATGTAATTTAGTGTTCTTTTTATATTAGGTTATTTAAATATTTTGATTTAATCATTTAATCAATATAAATTTATCTTAATTCTCGATCTAACATGAGTTAAGCTGGATCAAGTTTTTTCTGATGCCAATTTATTTTAGAGCACAAAAAACAATGTGAAATTTTTTATTGTTTAAATTATACTATTTAATTTTATAGGGATCACTTTGATGTGCATTGATTCATTTTATAAGTATATTAAACTAGTTTTTTTGTTAGTAATATATTCAATATTTCTCATTCCACGACTTGCATCTAGCCCTACGAAACTTGTTGGTATTGGGAGTTTGCTTCCTGTGTATTTCATAGAAACAAGGTGGTGTAAGATATACGTTCTCACTGCTTTTAATTTTTGGGAATTGACCTCTTTTTCTCTCAAATGGTCAGTATTTTGCTTTTGTTTGATATTTCTTTTAAATGCTTAAAGATCCAATGCTTTTACTGTAGTCTCCCTGAATATGGTAGTAGTCACCTTTGTTCCTCTACTTCTTGTGGCAATGGTCGCAGAAGAGAGCCATTCCTTGCACTTCATGGTCCATAACACCATCGAGGGTAGCAACGATAGGACAAGATTCGACAATGAGATAGGGAGTGCCAAGACCCGACATATAACGAGCAGGGCCAAATAATTCACCTGGCAGAGCTTCAACTTGAAATCATCCACTGACAAGAAGAACGTGGAGGTGATCACTCTCTTTGTGGACAACACGATCCCGATTTCCTACAAGCGAAACGATGAAATCCATTTTAGTGCTGAGTAAGTTGCCACTTACCAAGGCTACATAAAGATTGAGATCATCGGTGTTCTGTACCACAAGGTGACTCACATTTGGTAGTGGGATGGCATGGGTGGTGCACCATTAAGGTTGGTTGAAGGCATTGTAGATTATATTCACCTCATTGCGAGGCTTGTCCCATTACACTGGTCTAAGCCCAACAATTTTGACAAGTAATGTGGGCATTAATGTGATTTCCTACTTTCTCTGGTACTGTGACACCGTTTTCCTTCGTTTTGTTGCCAAGACAAATTTGAAATTGCCTGATTCTATGATTTAGCTTCTTTTGTCTAAATTTGTTGATATAATTCTTAGTAATTTTGTATTTATTTTATTATTTAAATTCTATCCATAAATTAATTCAATATCCTTAAAATTCTCTGAAGTACTTGAATTGTGAATATTACAATGCTCAAACTTGCAATTTAGACAAAACCCTAATTAAAAAGTGAATATTACAATGTTCAAACTTGCAATTTAGACAAATCTCAAATTCAGAATCGATGGCCTAATGATCTGTCACAGGCCACCATCATACAACCCACTTGCATTCTACATTATGTTATCGAATGTGGTATTTACAAGTTCTAATGTTTATGCTATAAGGCGTTTCCTTTTAGATGAAATACCATTTGTTCCTTGCTTTCCTCGCTATGGATCGTGAGATCAAGTGTTAGATGATTGAAATTTTCCCCCCCATTTGATCTGACAACTGATTTCTTGCCACTTAACTAATTCGTTCATTAATTTTTCAATTCAACCATAGTCTATGGGTACACCATCTCTGCAGTTTAGAACCCTTTTAGGAGGTTCACGACCAAGGATAATGCGAAGTAAAGTTTTCCTTGCAATTACTTTGACATAAATATGCATTGAGCCCTTTCACTCTTTCTTGTTGGTTTATCTTGCATCGACAAACTAAATCTTTGCAGGATTTCTTTGCCTGTGGTAATATGTCACTTGGAATTTCTGGGTTGGATGGAAAACCAGTTCGGAACCAAGAATAAGGTTTTTTTTGCAATTAATTTGAAAAAAATAAGCATTGAACCCTTTCCATCCTTTGTTATTGGTTTATCCCGCATCAACATACTAAACTTTGCCAGATTTGTTTGCGTAGGGTAATCAGTCTAGATCTACAATACACGAACTAGTGAATTCAACTCAGTTACAACAAGAATTTCTATGAGAAAAATGGCCAAGTGAATAATATTTCAAAAATGTTACACACAAATTCCCCTCTTTCACTTGATAGATTGGATAGCAGGCTACTGCAAACCTGTCAAACATGATGAGAAATAGAAACTAAAGAGATTGCAAGATAAAATTAGATATCAAAATAATTCACAGACATTCCTTGAGGTTGCATCACCACTGTAAACATGTTTTTCATAATGGGACATTATCATCATTATTAAAAAACATTCTTCGAAATTGACTTATTGTTTAAGCTAAAACGGTAAGCGAGAAAAGATGGCAAAATGCGCAACATATCCCGATAAGCATGTTTTTCATTTATTTCTCAATGTATGATTGATCATACTTCTTAATAATTACTCTATAATCTTAAATAGTGTTATGTTAATAGATACAAACCTTGTGATAACAAATTGATGAACAATTAAAAAATACATGTAATGAAGGAAGGTCCTCTATTAATGGAATAATACTCATTAAGAGTTAGGTGACATGTTTCCAATTGGGCTGTGATCTAGTGGTATACCACAAATAACTCAGGTTTGATTCTCAACCATATTTGTATGGGTTCTACTTGGGAATCACTAAAAGAATGCATCTCATAAGCTTCATCATTGCCTCTTTCTACTATACCTTGAGACAAAGAGTATTTTTTTTCTTCTTTTCCTTGTCGTAGATTTATTTCGCTATATAGTTTCCATGATGTGTTTATTTGAATGCTAAAATTTTGCAGTATACAAACTGCCCTTTATGTAATGTTGGCTAACACATCAACATTTATATAATAGATCTACGTGGAATCCTCGAGCCTCTTCCCGCTTCAAGAATGGCAACTACATCATTGATATATGTGATAAGCTCACCAAATGTTTCATGGCACATGTCCTTGTCCCTTATCAATATAGTAATGCTTCATGATGAAAATTCCATGCAATTCCAATTTATGCCTAAAGGATATTATCATATTAGAGGATGATACAAAGGCTTTTCCCAAAAATGCAAGGTTATTTGTCGCCACATGTAGCTAGGATCTTTCAATTGGTTGATGCACTCTGCATCACCTCCCAAGTAGCTGGTATGGAACAAATGCAAGGCTATATGTCCCCATGTCTAGCTAGGCACTTTCAATTGGTTGTTGCACTGTACTTCACCTCCCAAGTGGTCCTTGTGGATCTTCCCATTCGTGGTGAGAGAGTATGTGCCTAAGTATGAACTTTGGAATTATCTTTGATTCGTGAGCTTTGATAGCTCTAAATCAAAATATCCATTACCAATAATAACCTCAAGACCAGCAACATCAATCTTCCAAATGATGGAATTAGTAGGCATTACTCCTAACCATTTCTCTCGCATTAACCTTGGGAAAACTTAGTGCAAAGTGGTAGTTACCACAATGCACTCAAATATTTTTCATAACCCGGGAAGATTTCAAAAGCTTATTTTAATAGGATCAAGTGAAATCATGGTCTACTTGTAGTGATTGGAGAGAAAATTTCCCTTTTTCGCCTCCTTCATATCATGTACGATTGTTGGGTTTGACACATACTATGCTAACATCACCAATCCAAAAAATCAATACAACTTTGCATCAATTGTTTGCGGTTGTAAATGTGATTAGTTTCCTACAAGAAAAGCATGAACATGTTTGTTGAATTCAATCCAACTACATCTTGGTTTCGTTTCTACCCCATTGTCTATGATAATCTTTCAAAATATTGGAATTTCATCGCACTTACCAGTTGCTTCATTATGCACTAATGTGGTTGCTCACACTCAAAAAATGAAATAGTAAGTAGACATTTATTGAGGTTTCATCACAACTGCAAACATGTTTGTTCACAATGTGTGCACAAATCTGAACTTCAGCCCAAATACTCTGATACAGTGGAATCATCTGATATGGTAGGCTTTGGAAAACGAGGTGAAAGGATAAGAAGGTTTTCATACATAGTGTTCCTAACCATTTCTACACTATTCTTAACACCCATGAAATTTGTTGATGATGTTGTTGAGAAGCCATATAATTGCATATCTAATAGAAAGTGTATAAAGTAGGCATGAAATAGATCTTTGTAAATTCCTAACCTTGTTGAATGCTCCAGACCATGGGCCTTTACTTCTAGACCGTAGTTACCAGGCTCCTCATTCCACTACCAAATACTTTTCAATAGAATGTTAGGGATCTAGTAGTTACATATTAAACTTTTATTCGGTGAAGTACTATCAAAGTTGTAATTTTTTTATTATGGACTTGCACAACAATAGGAGACATGGCATATAGAACCTTCTCAAAATCGACTATGGGAATGCCAATCACCTGTGAAACATGTTCTGAAATCATTTCATGCGCATACGAAGAATAAATAGAGTTTAAAATGGAATGAGCCTTCTCGTTTGATTCATCAAGCAAGCATGAGTGAGTCGAAATCCTCATGCAAGCATCATCAAAATCTAATCTAGTTTCTGAAATTGCATGCCATGTATGGTCATTATTACTTGTATCAGTTTCCTTCAATGCATTATGTGGATATTTGAATATCTTAGATTGTGTAGGTGATTGAATGTCCCTAAATGTCATTCTTGGTGCATTTGTCTTGGCACTAGAATCTCTAATTTCAGTGTAGTTCAAGAAGCCTCACACAATCCAGATCAATCATCTTCCTTGTTTCTAACTTCATTAATCATTATTCAAATAATTTCACTGCTATGGGAGTCAGCTACAAATTTATCAATTGTAGAGGTCTTACCACTTTTTGATTCAAATGGTACCCACTTCTGTGCAATGTGTTGAGAGTTGCATTGTATATCATTGTTTCTTTGATAATAAATCCCCTTTCCTATGACTGTAGTAGCCCTTTATTTTCAAGGGGGAGGGTGGGAAAGGACCTCATCAACAATCACTCAAATTTCTAGAGCTTTCCTAGAAGTTCTAGTTTGATTTGTTTGCAACTTTGTCTGTAACATTTCTTGGCCTACTAATTTAAATGTTCCTGGAATTATATGTTTTTGGTTCAATGAACTATGAATCTTCACTAATGTCACAGAAGAACAAGGATCTCTTGAAACCTAAATTGCATAACCATATCCATCTGGTGTGGAATGAGAACCTATTTTAGTTTCCTTGGTTTAAAAATTCACACTCTTAGAACAAACATATTGTTGTGAGATATCCACATCTTCCCTCTGAGAATACAATTTACTGTCATCCAGTATAGAGGAGCCTACTTTCCTTTCCCACATAACCTTCACTGTCTTTGTAGCATGTGACTTTACTTTTCCCATATTGTTTCTTTCCTTTGCCGAAGATGACAAAATGGGAACTGCAACGCTCTCTCCTACTAGCTGAATTTAGGCAACTCCACCTGTGGCTTGCTGGAAATAGCATCAAAGTATGTATAACCTGGAAAAATGTTATGTTAATTATCAAAAAACATTTTGACAACCAGAATATTTCACTTCCATGCCCATTAACCATATAAAAACAAAAGCGTCTTAATACTTCCTTTCTATATGTGAAAATCTGCTTATTTTGAGTGATCGAGACAAGCACTTAACATTCAACAGAAAGTAAATTTTTAATAGTGTGTACCATTGGAGTAAAAAATGATACTCTACCCACTCTATTAACATTGATCCATCTACATCTATGACAAATATTTTCTCTCTTTTAAGAGATTTCTAATTTGCAGAAAAAAAATCGAGAGTTTGCCTGAATTTTCCTAGGTTGTCGAATAAAATATTGTTCCTTAGTCCAATGTCCTTTCCCCTTTGTCTCCATAATGAGGCCATTTAGTCCTTTAAGGGGATATGGAAGGCTATCAAAAGAGGAAGCCAACAACATTCTTAGGGTCGGGAGGAGAAAATTGGTCATAATCCTCTCTATCTTATTTGGACTACTATTGGCTGCTGCACTTACTTCTATGTTAGTAGGGATCCTCATTTTTTGCAACAAGAAGGGAATTAGATCTAGCAATGACAGTGCCATTGTTGCAGGAGGTTAAATTGCACCTTCAATTTTTTCTAAAGAAATCAACATGGCCTATGTACAAACAATATATCCTCAGCTCTATATGTCAACGCATGCTCATCACTTACCTTGGTGTGCAACAAGTGTGGGAACCCAAGGATCTTTCTCACTTTACACACAATGTGACCATGGATCGACTCCAACAACTATACCATGCCTTTTCTCTAAACATGACAACCCATAATTGAAACAAAAAGGACCCAGAAAGGGTCAACTATCAAGATTGTGTGGATCTTCTTCAAGATACCTTGTAGGCTATACTGCTCAATCCAGGATGGGAAATATGAGGAAAATGTCCATGAATCCCAAATCATCCATGGCCAACATAGCGTGCATCAACACTTGGATCAGTGTAGCTTTGAAAACTAGGACACATGCCACGATGGCTTCCAAGATTTAATTGTTTCAGTACGACAAAACTTTAGTGTTAATTTCAAAAACCAAATAGAAGAAAAATCAATGAAGTCATCTTAATTGGTTAGCAATTATTTGGCAATGTTCCTTTTTTGATTCGGGAGCTCTCCCATTAATGGTTGCCATGGTGATTATTACCAAGCAAGGGAGTGGCAAGTTTATCAATGTCGCATTACCAAAACTCTAATAAGAAATAAACCCCTCAGATGCGAGGAGAAGTAAATGCCATTTTTTTTTTTTTTTTTTTGTTATGGCCATGAAGCCATTATTTGGTAAACTCACACATTCACAATATCAGACTTGGAAAGCACCAACAGATTTTTGAATGAATGTGAAAAATTTAAGAGTTGAAAATTTAAATGTGAAACAAAAATGAAGAGATGATTCTTTAAGAGGTTTACCCCGCTCATTTAAATTTGAAGAAGAATGTTCTGAACCCTAAAGCTAGCAAAGCCCTTTTTCACTCTGGCTCATAAACATTACATGATTTTCCTTTTCATGTTAAAATTGGTATTCACTTCAGAAGGCATAATTTATATATGCAACTCATTTTTCTCAATGCAAACAAATACTCCAAACATGGAAGAAATGGAAATCAATTTTTTTGATATTTGTGTATGGGTAAGCTTGCCTTCAGCTAACATTGCATATAGTCTCCTTTCTTAAAAACAAACTCTAAGAAGTGTTTTCTACTCCCACTTTCAAACACAAAGAGATAAGAATCCAACAAAGCCTCAACATAATACCTCATCTAACCTCAATTTCTTGATGTTCGGTGTTGCTCCTCACAACCTCTAAGGTCTAGGTACTATGGGAAATGGCTTTCTTCTCTTTTATCATAAAGCACTTACCGTATTTTTCAAAATTGGAAAAATTCGATCTTTGTTTGAAATATATTTGTTGATATCTTATAATCCCCCCAACATAATCATATATAATTCGCAACTCCATTAATATATTTGTGTGTGATTGAGAAGCAATTGCATTACTCACACACAACTCAACATCTTTATATAGTTATCCAAAAAACTACAGATTCTCTTGCACTATTATTTTGTAACATATTTGTTTGATGTAGGTTTTCAAAACCTTGTTTTGACTTTTGAGGTCAACTACTATAAATATTAACATCTTCACATTATTTTTTATCTCCCACAACTATTCCCTCATATTTCTCATGTGATGGGTCAATCGATTTTTGCAACCAATAGTATCTCATAAAACTTGAAAAATACGAAGATCTCAATTGGTTTTCTGACTACATGTGGCTACTAGGATTATATTGTTTTCTACTTTTAGTGATAGCAACAACATTTTTTCACTATTATATCTTCTTACAAGCTTCTTTAAAGAGTGATTGGAATTTTTTAACTTCACTAAATGAGTCAACCTATTGAAAGTAGTCAAAATGCTTGTCCATCTAGGTCCTTAATTATGTAGAAACCTAGTTATCTTTCCAATTGAATGCCTCTTCTCTTCCTAGTTGTTCTTGGTTTTGATAACCATTTCTTTGTTATGGGAATATTCTGACATACAAAGGTGTCTCAGAAACTACACATCATTTGTGTATTTGCATTATGTGAATGGATTTCTCATTTGGGAGTGTGTTCTGTAATTTTACTCTAATATGATAAATAATGGTAGGAAGAATATTTTTAAGGAAATTGATTTGGATAAATCGTACCAAGTGTAATTCCCCTATTTTAGCTTCTTATAAAGGTGCTTGATACACACACCTTACCAAAATTGTGCTCAACTACCTTCTAACCAATGTCATAAAATAAGTGCCTTACTTAAGTTGCTCACATCTTCTTTTCAAGAATGAGACATTTCATGCCATAGGTATAATGTAAGTATGTGAGAATATGAAATATCAAGATAGGAAAACATAGAGGTAGAACTCCAAGGTTTTGATTTGAAATGATGCAAAAGATATTCCAACATGGTATTTTAAAAATATTTCATTTATGAACTAGCATGATTTGGATCTTAGAAACTTGGTTTGATTAAATGTCCAAATTCATTTGTTTCATTTATGTCAAACAAGGTGATTTCCCGTCCATTTTTATGAATCAATGAAGGAACGATCCCACTTTCATGTTTGACAATCCTTAGGAAAGCATCCTTCGATAGAAAGAAGCTCTTAAATGGTGCTTTGCACTGGATAGCATTGCCAAGCACAAGTTACTGGCAGTTACATTCACACTGTTAGGAAAACACCATTTAACATGACCATTGCATTCAAGTATCTCCATTGTTGAGAAGAGCAGTGCTATCATGTTTTTCCCATAGCATTTCTGTTTAGATTGCCATTATATCCACGTGGCATGCCCCGAGAGATCGTTGTATCCTGAAACCTCTCCCCCGCTATATAATGTTTCATTTTCTTCTTGCCAGACAACGTGTTGCTTAACTGCATGAGCTATCAAGCACATGAATTCCACCACTACATATAACAAAATATTACATCGTCCAGATGCTCCACAAGTCTATAGATTGTCCAAGGGACATACCATCCAATGTATTTCAAAAACCATGCTTTGAAACTCACAAAAGGGTCCTATTTTCAATCTTATATATAGAATGAGATTTATATGTGGAAATTAAACCAATTTAGACCCATGCTATCTCTTTTTGCTATAAAAGATATTTGTATCTTGAGAGATTTGATCCCTTTGGGTGCTTGGTAGATCCCAAGTTAGGATGTATCTAGGATGGTTTTACAAATTTTAGTTGGCTTGAGAGGCACTCTTGAGCTGAGTATAGAAGAAGCGTTTTAATGTACTGTCTTGTAAGTACTTTGATTTGGTAAAATTACATAAAAACAAAATTAAATTAAAAATTAAAATGAAGTAAATAAATAAATAATTAAACATTATGGGACTCTATTTTAACAACACATGGCTTTTCTCATGGTATTTCTAACCCATGGTTTTTCCCATGATATTCTTTGGCGACAAAGGATACACTTATTCCCAGGAAGACTATACAAGCAACATATAACTCATACCATTTTTCCATTCAAGGTGCAAACCCATGAGATTACATTCCTCCTTCATCAAAAGTGACACATATCAATTTCAGAAACATAGTGATAAACCATCAAAAGAAGAATTCATGAGGATAAAGAAAGTTTTACTTTTAAATAAAGTGAAAATATAGACAATGGTTCAAATAAATGGAGATAATTTTAAGACTTTAATTATTTTTTTGTATTTAAAGAGTTCATGCAATATTAAATAAATGGATATATTTTTCATGTTCTTATACTCAAAATTGGGAAAAAATCGGATTTTTTTCAACCTTTTTAGTTTCTATCATTTTTTTAAGAAGTGGAAACATCTTGTGTAGAGGTTTGACATAGTTTCCATAATTAAGAAGTGGAGTTGTGGAATTATCTATAGGAGCTATTTTATGGTTTTATTTTAGTTATTATAGTGATTTTTTCTTTTTATTTATTTTATTTATTTTTTATTTATTATTTATTTTTTTCAAGAGAATTCAAATGTTTTATTTTTAGTCAAATTTAAATTTATAATAGTTTACCAACTTAGCAATTTTTGTAATTAAAGTTGTATTTTTAAATGTAAAGATAAATGTAATATATTTGAAATTAAAAACCCCCTTTATTCTCATGTGAGTTTTTTTTTTAATATTGTCTAAAGTAATTGAGTTGTTCCTCTCACATGAACTGTTTTTCATTATTTTATTGTTTCAAATGAACATCAATTAAGAATATGGTTTTATATTACTGAAACTAAATGCCAACCATTGTTTTGTGGAACTCTCATTTTTTTACTCAAATAAAAGAATTCCCCTATAAAGGTTGTTGCCATGTATCAATGCCACAACTTCAATATTCACAAGGACTTGTCAGGTATAATGATCTCTTTATATATATATAGATATTATATATATATAAATATAATATATAATATAATATAAATAAAGATATATATACATAATAATATATATATATATATAAAAATATATATATATAATATAAATAATATAAGATATAAGAGAATATATATAGATAGAAACATATATAATTTTATTCTAAGTCATAGATGTGCATCCCTAAGTCGCAGCTCCTACAACCTCAAGCCACAACTGTTGCAACTTTAATGCACAATTTTCTCACATGGATACAAGCAACTTATTTATGGAACCATTGCAGAAACCCTAAGTTACAACTGCTATTCCCTTATTAAAATAAAAGAATTATCGTATAAATGTTGTTTCTATGTATCTATGCCTCAATCTGAATATTGAAAAGGAATTTTCAAGTATAATGATATCTTAATATATATGTTTTCCTTTATATATATAATTTTTTATTCCAAGTAGTAGATGTTGCATCCCCAAGTCATAGCTTCTGCAACCTTAAGCATCAATTGTTGCAATTTTAACACATGGTCACTGCAACAAGATACAAGTGATTATTTTATCGAACCATTGCTATAACCTTAAGTTATAGTTGTTGTTCCCTTACTCAAATAAAATAATTCTCATATAAATGTTGGTTTCCATGTATCTATGCCTCAACTTCAATACTAACAAGGGCTTGTTAGGTATAATGATCTCTTAATTCCCCATTATTTTCAAATTGACTATAACTTATTGTAAAGCCCACCCTTTTCCTCTCACCATACATTCCACTATCTTAGAAATCAATTGTCAAGAGGGGATTTAGGCACTCATTGAATTTCAAACTTTTATGGGGTAAATTTTCTAGTCATGAATTATCTCATTCTAGTTACTCCCTTAAAGTGCCATTTTGAAGTAGTTTGTGTAAATCATTCTAAAAAATAACATTTGTGGCAAAAAAATTTGAGGACCATTCTTATAAGTATTTCCATAAACTTTAACAACAATGTTGGCATCAATGACTATATAGGACCTTTCCTTATTCTCTAAAAAAAACTCCATTCCACTATACAATAGGTCATCTTTTTTAACTACATTTAATCTTATATGTGCCTGAGTTAAAAAAGAGTTTTATTTAGAGCCTCTAAATGTCTAGATGGAAGCTCGTTCATTTTTTTTTAAATTTCCAATGATGTCGGTCTTATAATGTCGTTTCCTTCAAAATTCCATTGGTCGTAAAATGTCCTACTGTCAGCCTTGACACACCCATTTCGAGGGCACAAACGTCGCAACTATGGCAGGTTCGTCGTAATATATTTTAAAAATCCATGATGACATCATTCTTCTAACTCCCTTTCTGATTGTAGAAACATCGCAACAATGGTAGGTTTGTCATAATATCTTTTCGAAAAATTTGCAGCATTGTCAATCTTCCGACTCACATTTGGACAACACAAACATCATAATGATGCAAAAATTGTCAAAAAATATTTTCGTGAAATTCTCACTAATGTCAATCTTCTAGTACAATTTTCGACAGCACAGTGTGTTGTCACAATGGGTAAATTTTCAGAAGAAGTTTACTTTCACCAGGTCATCTAATGATGGTTTGCAACAAATATATAGGAGCATTTATCAAACTTTCAATGAAATGTCAATGAGTATATTCAACGAACAAATTTCAGAGATTCGATGATGATTATCATCATAGTTTTGATGAAAAAGAAGATGTCAAAATTACAACTTCAACAGAAACAACGTTTCCTCAAATCTCCTTTTTCATTATAGTGACAAAACATCATTGCAAAAATAACAATGTCATCGTAAATTGGATCAATATTTAGCAGTGTGAGCTTGGAAACAAGGGTTGATGAATCTCACTTTTTGAGGGCCTCAATAGGCCATAATTCAAACCAACATGCGGAATTTTCCCTCTACATCAATGCAACCGTTCACACCATCCCTCCTTGACCACAACTACTTGCTTATCCTGTTCATATCCCCAATAATGGTAAGGCATCCCAATTAGGCCATGGTAGTGGGCTTTCAACTTACCCAACATACTCATTCTCTTCCTTAGATTGCCATGATATTCACTTGAGATTACAAAAGACCTTAAACAAAGAACATCCTATTGTACATATTGAAGATCTCAATGAGGAAGTTCTAAATAAAGAAATGGAAGCAGCTCAATCTCTAGATACCTCAAGAATAAACCAAGTTCACCAAGAACCAGGGCTTCCTCCTTACTTAAAAAGATTCTACCGAGAGAAACAAATTAGTCATCCTCAATTTGATCTTCAAGGAGAGCTTAAAAATATGTGTGTTGGCATATCATTATTCCAAGAAATCAAGGATATCCCTACTTAATCGAAATTGGTAACGGAGTTGTTTCTAAGAAAGCCCAATAGAAAAGGAAAGGATCCCCAAACTGTTCATGTTATGGGAAAGCTATCATACAGTATGATGGGGGAGTTATCATGGCAAAATACTCAAACCCTAGGAGCCTAGTAGTTAGTGTGTAGATCAACCATACTCTCATCGCAATCACGTTGATTGACCTTAGGGATTCCATCAATGTTATGATTCATAAAACCATGGAATCTCTAGGACTTTTCGATCTCAGGAAGACCCCCATAGTGCTATAACTTGTTCATATATCAACTATCAAACTAGAAGTAATCTTGGAAGATGTAGTGATCTTAGTATATTTAGGGCGATATCCCACTAACTTCATGGTCCTTCAATCCAAGTCTTCTATGGTAGGATATCCTTTAATCTTGGTAAGGCCATGCTTGGCCACTATAAATGCTTGTATTGGCTATAGGTTTGGTAACATGATCATTTCCCATGGTATCTCAACAAAACAACTTACCGTATATCCTCCCACCAATATAAATCTTGAAACATCACTTAGGTTGATGGAGAAGAGAGTGATAAGGAGGAAGTTCCCATTTAGCATAATTTGTGGAATTCAAAGAAATCAAATTTCCATTAAAAACATTAATATAGAATTGAAAATTGCAGAAAATTTAACCTCTTACAAAATTAAATAAATATTATATGAATCAATTAAAACTAAATATAGTAATGATTCCAAAGGAAACGTCAATCACAAGACTTGGGTGTCTTGAGTGTTGACTAAGGTGTTGTTCAAGATAGCAAGGATTTCAAAGGCAATGGCGATTAGGTTGTTATGATATGTGAATAGGTTTCACTCAAGTGTTATAAATAAAGATAATGTGAGAGAAGATAATTATAACAACAATAACAAATTGAACAGATTTCAACCTTGAAAAGGTAAACTCAAAAAAGCGAGCTAATAGATTTATTATTATTATTATTAAAGACAATGTGAGAGAAAATTATTATAGCAACAATAACCCATAAAACATATTTCAACTCGAGATCCCTATGACTTAAACGAAATCATGCTTTGACATGAAGCAACACCTGGAAAACCCAAACTGAGAAAAACTAGCTACTATTATTATTATTATATGGCTTAAATGCAATCATGTGCCCTCTACCACAAATTACAATGGGAAATCCCTAACTCTTTTAAAATACTCCATGACATGTAATCCATGGACTCTAAGACCACTAGCTACGAAAACTATATGCATAAACCATGAGTGTAAAGTACTCTGCAACACATTACAATGGAGAATCCTCAAGACTTTTAAATCTTTTAAAAGACTTCATCACATATAATTCATGCACTCTAATATCATAAGGCACCAAAACCATATGCATAAAATGATCACCTTGAACTTAGTAGCTTTGACTCTTTCACCAAGTCAAATTTAAGATTTCCTTATCCAATGACCCAAAAAAAAAAGTTCCCACTAAGAGAATATGCACCTTCTTACCCATATGTCAAGGAGTCAAAATCATAGGACCAATTTGAATCCGGTTGAGAAGATTACCCTCCCTCGGAAATATGGGAACAAACCACCACAGCAACCAAAAATTAGCTGCGGTCCTAACGAATTGATCTGATAGTAACCCAAGGGTCCTAAATAACTGTCGTTACATAGCAGCCACCTGTCGGCCGCAAATATTGAAGAGTACCATCCATGATCGTTACTTTTTCCTTTCATATGAATTCTTCTCTCTATATAAATATTGTAACAAAATCTCGCTACTATCATCCAATCTTTTTCACTTCATCGCAATCTTAGAGCATCAATAAAGAGGATGATGATGGGGGACTTTGGCACCAACATTACCATTCCTCTGCCTCTTGTTTCTGCCAAGATTCTGCGTCGCGTTATTCAATATTGTAGATACCATGTTGTTGATGCCCCCACTGTATCGCTTGATGCCATCAAAATGTGGGATGAGGATTTCATGAAAGCTCTTATAGAAGATCGCGCCATACCGTTTGAAGTTACAAAGGCTGCCCACTTCCTGGTGGTCACAAATATTTTGGACTTGATGTGTCAAACTATTGCCGATATGTTGAAAGGGAAAATTGTTGAACAGATGCGTGAGATTTTCAACATTCATAATGAAAATTAATTGTTAAATCACTCTGCAATTGTAGAGTACCTTGCTTTCTGCAATTCGGTTCGTTTGAACATGAATTTGAGAGCATGTCATTAAGTTTAGGTTAGCTGCAAACATTATGCCAGTATACACATTTCCTTACGCATTTGAGGTTTTTTTGGCACTTTTACCTTTGCCAGTAGCATTTTTTTCAATTTAAAGGTAGTATTATACTATGGGACGATAATTTTTATAACAAAAAATTGTTCATCTTTCAATCTGTTATTTTGGGTTCATCAATGAAAAGATATTGTTAATTTTACAAAGGTGATGGAATGTGAAAGTGAGAAGTACTGTAATATTGTTAGTACCTTTTGCACTTTGAATGTGTTGACTCCCTTTTGTTGTAATTACTTTGCATGTATTGAATTGTTCCTCTTATTATTTATATGGAAGTATGAATAGTTGTTGTTCTAATTTATTTTTAATATAATAAAAGAAAAATATACTATTTAATGTTGGTATGGATAGATATTTAATGTTTGTATGGATAGGTATAGAAGATATATTGTAATGTAATTTGATGTTATTGTTATATTAGGTTATTTAAATATTTTGATTTAATTATTTAATTAATATAAATTTATCTTAATCCTTGATCTAACATGAGTTAAGCTGGATCAAGTTTTTTCTGGTACCAATTTATTATAGAGCACAAAAAACAATGTGAAATTTTTTATTGTTTAAATTATATTATTTAATTTCATAGGGATCACTTTGATGTGCATTGATTCATTTTTCTCTCAAATGGTCAATATTTTGCTTTTGTTTGATATTTCTTTTAAATGCTTAAAGATCCAAAATCTTTTTAATGTAGTCTCCCTAAATATGGCAGCAGTCACCTATGTTGCGCTACTTCTTGTGGCAATGGTCACAGAAGAGAGCCACGCCTTACACTTCATGGTCCACAACACCATTGAGGGTAGCAACAATAGGACAAGATTCGACAATGAGATAGGAAGTGCCAAGACCCGACATATAGCGAGTAGTGCCAAACAATTCATTTGGCAGAGCTTCAACTTGAAATCATCCACTGACAAGAAGAATGTGGAGGTGATCACTCTCTTTGTGGTCAACACGATCCCGATTTCCTACAAGAGAAACGATGAAATCCATTTTAGTGCTGAGTAAGTTGCCACTTACCAAGGCGACATAAAGATTGAGATCATCAGTGTTCTGTACCACGAGGTGACTCGCATTTGGTAGTGGGATGGCATGGGTGGTGCACCATTAAGGTTGGTTGAAGGCATTGTAGATTATATTCACCTCATTGCGAGGCTTGTCCCATCGCATTGGTCTAAGCCCAAAAATTTTAACAAGTGGGATGAGGGCGTCAATGTGATTGCCTACTTTCTCCAGTATTATGACACCATTTCCCTTGGTTTTGTTGCCAAGACAAATTTGAAATTGCGTGATTCTATGATTTAGCTTCTTTTTTCTAAATTTGTTGATCTAATTCTTAGTAATTTTGTGTTTCTTTTATTATTTAAATTCTATGGGTAAATTAATTTAATATCCTTAAAATTCTCTGCAGTACTTGAATTGTGAATATTACAATGCTCAAACTTGCAATTTAGACAAAACCCTAATTAAAAAGTGAATATTACAATGTTCAAACTTGAAATTTAGACAAATCTCAAATTGAGAATTGATGGCCTAATGATCTATCACAGGCCACCATCATACAACCCACTTGCATTCTACATTATGTTATCAAATGTGGTATTTACAAGTTCTAATATTTACGCCATAAGGCGTTTCCTTTTAGATGAAATACCCTTTGGTCCTTGGTTTCCTCGTTATGGACCATGAGATCAAGTGTTAGACAATTGAAATGTTTCCCTCCATTTCATCTGACAACTGATTTCTTTCCGCTTAACTATTTCGCTCATTAATTTTTTAGTTCAACCGTAGTCTCTGGGTACACCATCTCTGCAATTCAAAACCATTTTAGGAGGTTCACGACCAAGGATAATGCGAAGTAAATTTTTCCTTTGACATAAATATGCATTGAGCCCTTTCACTCCTTTGTTTTTGGTTTATCCTGCATCGACAAACTAAATCTTTACAGGGTTTCTTTGCCTGCGGTAATATGTCACTTGGAACTTCTGGGTTGGAGGGAAAACCAGTTCAGAACCAAGAATAAGGTTTTTTTTTTAAATTAATTTGACAAAAATAAGCATTGAACCCTTTCCCTCCTTTGTTTTTTGTTTATCCCGCATTGACATACTAAACTTTGTCAAATTTGTTTGCGTAGGGTAATCAGTTTGGATCTACAATACATGAACTGGTGCATTCAACTCAGTTACAACAAGAATTTCTATGAGAAAAATGGCCAAGTGAATAATATTTCAAAAATGTTACACACAACTTCCCCTCTTTCACTTGATGGATTGGATACCAAGCTACTGCAAACCTATCAAACATGATGAAAAATAGAAACTAAAGAAATTGCAAGATAAAGTTAGATATCAAAATAATTCACAGACATTCCTTGAGGTTGCATCACAACTAGAAACATGTTTTTCACAATGGGACATTATCATCATTATCAAAAAACATTCTTGGAAATTGAATTATTTTTCAAGCTAAAACGGTAAGCGAGCAAAGATGGCAAAATGCTCAACCTATCCTGATAAGCATGTCTATCATTTATTTCTCAACATATGATTGATCATACTTCTTAATAATTACTCTATAATCTTAAATAGTGTTATGTTAATAGATACAAACCTTGTGATAACAAATTGAGGATGAACAATTAAAAAATACATGTAATGAATTAAGGTCCTTTATTAATGGAATAATACTCATTAAGAGTTAGGTGACATGTTTCTAGTTGGGCTGTGATCCAGTGGTATACCACAAATAGCTCAAGTTTGATTCTCAACCATATTTGTATGGGTTCTACTTGGGAATCACTAAAACAACGCATCTCATAAGCTTCATCAATGCCTCTTTCTACTATACCTTTAGACAAAGAGTACTTTTTTTTCTTCTTTTCCTTGTCGTAGATTTATTTCGCTATATAGTTTCCATGATGTGTTTATTTGAATGCTAAAATTTTGCAGTATACAAACTGCCCTTTATGTAATGTTGGCTAACACATCAACATGTATATAATAGATCTTCATGGAATCCTCGAGCCTCTTCCCGCTTCAAGAATGGTAGCTAGATCATTGATATATGTGATAAGCTCACCAAATTTTTCATGGCACATGTCCTTGTCCCTTATCAATATAGTAATTCTTCATGATGAAAATTCCATGCAACTCCAATTTATACCTAAAGGATATTATCATATTAGAGGATGATACAAAGGTTTTTCCCAAAAATGCAAGGTTATTTGTTGCCACATGTAGCTAGGATCTTTCAATTGGTTGATGCACTCTACATCACCTCCCAAATAGCTGGTGTGGAAAAAATGCAAGGCTATATGTCCCCATGTCTAGCTAGGCACTTTCAATTGGTTGTTGCACTGTACTTCACCTCCCAAGTGGTCGTTGTGGATGTTCCAATTCATGGTGAGAGAGTATGTGCCTAAGTATGAACTCTGGAATTATCTTTGATTCATGAGCTTTGATAGCTGTAAATCAAAATATCCATCGCCAATAATAACCTCAAGAGCAGCAATATCGATCTTCCAAATGATGGAATTAGTAGACATCACTCCTAACCATTTCTCTCGCATTAACCTTGGACAAACTTGGTGGCAAAGTGGTAGTTACCACCATGCACTCAAATATTTCTCATAACCCGAGAAGATTTCAAAAGATTATATTAATAAGATTAAGTGAAATCATGGGCTACTTGCAGTGATTGGAGAGAAAATTCCCCTTTTTCTCCTCCTTCATATCATGTACGTTTGTTGGGTTTGACACATACTCTGCCAATTTCACCAATCCAAAAAATCAATACAACTTTGCATCAATTGTTTGCGGTTGTGAATGTGATTAGTTTCCTACATGAAAAGCATGAACATGTTTGTTGAATTCAATCCAACTACATCTTGTTTTCGTTTCTACCCCATTGTCTATGATAATCTTTCGCAATATTGGAATTTCATCGCACTTACCAGTTGCTTCATTATGCACTAATGTGGCTGCTCACACTCAAAAAAATGAAATAGTAAGTAGACATATATTGAGGTTTCATCACAACTGTAAACATGTTTTTTCACAATGTGTGCACAAATTTGAACTTCGGCCCAAATACTCTGATACAGTGGAATCATATGATATGGTAGGCTTTGGAAAAAGAGGTGAAATGATAGGAAGGGTTTCATACATAGGGTTCCTAAATATTTCTAAACTATTCTTAACACCCATCAAATTTATTGATGATGCTGTAGAGAAGCCATATAATTGCATAGCTGATAAAAAGTGTATAAAGTAGGCATGCAACAGATATTTGTAAATTCCCAACCTCATTAAATGCTCCATATGTGGGCCTTTACTTCTAGACAATAGTTACCAGGTTCCTCATACCACTACCAAATACTTTTCAATGGAATGTTAGGGATCTATAAGTTACATATTACACTTTTATTCAGTGAAGTACTATCAGAGTTGTAATTTTTTTATTATGGACTTGCACAGAAATAGGAGACATGTCATCTAGAACCTTCTCAAACTTGACTATGGGAATGCCAATCACCTGTGAAACATGTTCTAAAATCATTTCATACTCATATGAAGAATCAATAGAGTTTAAAATGGAATGAGCCTTCTTATTTGATTCATCAAGCAAGCATGAGTCAGTCCAAATCCTCATGCAAGCATCATCAAAATTAATCTAGTTTCTAAAATTGCATGCCATGTATGGTCATTATTACTTGTATCAGTTTCATTCAATGCATTACGTGGACATTCGAATATCTTAGATTGTGTATATGATTGAATGTCCTTAAATGTCATTCCAGGTGCATTTGTCTTGGCACTAGAATCTCTAATTCCAGTGTCACTCAAGAAGCCTCACACAATCTAGATCAATCATCTTCCTTGTTTCTAACTTCATCAATCATTATTCAAACAATTGCACCGCTATGGGAGTGAGCTACAAATTTATCAATTGTAGAGGCCTTACCACTTTTTGATTCAAATGGTACCCACTTTTGTGCAATGTGTTGAGAGTTGCGATGTATATCATTGTTTATTTGACAATAAATCCCCTTTCCTGTGACTGTAGTAGCCCTTTATTTTCAAGGGGGAGGGTGGGAAAGGCCCTCATCAATAATCACTCAAATTTCTGGAGATTTCCCATAAGTTCTAGTTTGATTTGTTTGCAACTTTGTCTGTAACATTTCTTGGCCTACTAATTTAAATGTTCTTGAAATTATATGTTTTTGGTTCAATGAACTGTGAATCTTCACTAATGTCACAGAAGAACAAGGATGTCTTGAAACCTAAATTGTATAACCATATCCATCTAGTGTGGAATGAGAACCTATTTTAGTTTCCTCGATTTAAAAATTCACGCTCTTAGAACAAACATATTGTTGTGAGATATCCACATCTTCCCTCTGAGAATACAGTTTACTGTCATCTAGTATAGAGGAGCCTATTTTCCTTTCCCACATAACCTTCAATGTCTTTGTAGCATGTGACTTTACATTTCCCATATTTTTCTTTCCTTTGCCTAAGATGGGAAAATAGGAACTCCAACACTCTCTCCTACTAGTTGAAATTTAGGCAACTCCACCTGTGGCTTGTTGGAATAGCATCAAAATATGTATAACCCTGCAAACTGTTATGTTAATTATCAAAAACATTTTGACAACTAGAATATTTCACTTCTATGCCCATTAACCATATAACAACAAAAAATTCTTAATACTTCCTTTCTATATGTGAAAATCTACTTGCCTTGAGTGATTGAGACAAGCGCTTAACATTTAACAAAAAGTAAAATTTGAATAGTGTGTACCATTAGAGTAAAAAATGATACTCTACCCACTCTATTAACGTTGACCCATCTACGTTTATGAGAAATATTTTAAGAGATTTCTAATTTGTAGAGAAAAAAAAAAATATTGTTCCTTAGTCCAACGTCCTTTCCCTTTTGTCTCCATAATGAGGCCATTTAGTCCTTTAAGGGGATATGGAAGTCTATCAAAAGAGGAAGCCAACAACATTCTTAGGGTCGAGAGGATAAAATTGGTCATAATCCTCTCTATCTTATTTGGACTACTATTGGTTGCTGCACTTATTTCTGTGTTAGTAGGGATCCTCATTTTTTGCAACAAGAAGGGAATTAGATCTAGCAATGATAGTGCCATTGTTGTAGGAGGTTAAATTGCACATTCAATTTTTTCTAAACAAATTAACATGGCCTATGTCCAAACATTATATCCTCAGCTCTATATGTCAATGCACGCTCATCACTTACCTTGGTGTGCAACAAGTGTGGGAACCCAAGGATCTTGCTCACTTTACACGCAATGTGACCATGGGTCGAGTCCAACAACTATACCATGCCTTTTCTCTAAACATGACAACCCATAATTGGAACAAAAGGGACCCAAAAAGGGTTGACTATCAAGATTGTGTGGAGCTTCTTCAAGATACCTTGTAGGCTATATCTGCTCAATCCAACCATGGGAAAGATGAGGAAAATGTCCATGAATCCCAAATCATCCATGGCCAACATAGAATGCGTCAACACTTGGATTAGTGTAGCTTTGAAAAGAAAGACACATGCCATGATGGCTTCCAAGATTTAATTGTTTGAGTAGGAAAAAAATTTAGTGTTAATTTCAAAAACGAAATTGAAGAAAAACAATGAAGTCATCTTAATTGGTTAGCAATTATTTGGTAATGTTCCATATTTCATTCAGGAGCTCTACCATTAATGGTCGCCATGGTGATTATTACCAAGCACGGGAGTGGCAAGTTTATCAATGTCACATTACCAAAAATATAATAAGAAATAAACCCCTCAAATGTGAGGACAAGTAAATGACAAAAAAACATTTTTATGGCCATGAAGCCATTATTTGGGAAACTCATGCATTCACAATATCAGACTTGGAAAACACCAACAAATTTTTGAATGAATGTGAACAATTTAAGAGTTGAAAATTTAAATGTGAAACAAAAATGAAGAGATGATTCTTTAAGAGGTTTACCCCACTCATTTAAATTTGAAGAAGAATGTTTTGAAACCCAATTCTAGCAAAACCCTTTTTCACTCTGGCTCATAAACATTACATGATTTTCCTTTTCATGTTCAAATTGGCCTTCACTTCAGAAGGCATAATTTATATATGTAACTCATTTTTCTCAATGCCAACAAATACTCCAAACATGGAAGCAATGGAAATCCATTTTTTTTATATTTTTGTATGGGTAACCATAGCTTCAGCTAACATTGCATATAGTCTCGTTTCTTGAAAAGAAACTCTAAGAAGTGTTTTCTACTCCCATTTTCAAACACAAAGAGATAAGATTCCAACAAATAACCTCAATTTCTAGATGTTCAGTGTTGCTCCTCGCAACCTCTAAGGTCTGGGTACTATCGGAAATGGCTTTCTTGTCTTTTATCATAAAGCACTTACCGTATTTTACAAAATTGAACAAATTTGATCTTTGTCTAAAATATGCTTGTTGATACGTTATAATCCCCCCAACATAATCATATATAATTCGCAACTCCATTAATATATTTGTGTGTGATTGAGAAGCAATTGCATCACTCACACACAACTCACCATCTTTATATAGTTATCCAAAAAACTACAGATTCTCTTGCACTATTATTTTGTAACATATTTGTTTGATGTAACTTTCCACAGCCAGATTGTTTTGACTTTTGAGGTCAACCACTATAAATATTGACATCTTCACATTATTTTTTATCTCCCACAACTATTCTGTCATATTTATCATGTGATGGGTCAATCGATTTTTGCAACCAATAGTATCTCATAAAACTTGAAAAATACGAAGATCTCAATTGGTTTTCTGACTACATATGGCTACTAGGATTATATTGTTTTCTACTTTTAGTGATAGCAACAACATTTTTTCACTATTATATCTTCTTACAAGCTTCTTTAAAGAGTGATTGGAATTTTTTAACTTCACTAAATGAGTCAACCTATTGAAAGTAGTCAAAATGCTTGTCCATCTAGGTCCTTAATTATGTAGAAACCTAGTTATCTTTCCAATTGAATGCCTCTTCTCTTCCTAGTTGTTCTTGGTTTTGATAACCATTTCTTTGTTATGGGAATATTCTGACATACAAAGGTGTCTCAGAAACTACACATCATTTGTGTATTTGCATTCTGTGAATGGATTTCTCATTTGGGCGTGTGTTCTGTAATTTGACTCTAATATGCTAAATAATGGTAGGAAGAATATTGTTAAAGAAATTGATTTGGATAAATCGTACCAAGTGTAATTCCCCTATTTTAGCTTCTTATAAAGGTGCTTGATACACACACCTTACCAAAACTGTGTGTTGGGCTAATTTATTGACATAAATTAACACAAGTATTTAATTATCAATCCGAGTTTGTAAAACTTGGAGGCATATCCACTGTATATGGACATCAGATATAATCAAGTTTAGAAGATAAAAATTGAAGAGTTAAGGAAGTACATATTACAAATATAAACCTATTTTAACCATTTCTACTTCATTTATGTAATATATGAGGGAAGAGGCTCCTAACTTAGGAGAACTAGGTTGTCCTTCCCTACAATACTACTTTCATGAAGATAAATCTAGGAGCACGAATTAACAATGGCTTATGATGCAGAAGATGTAAAAGAAGAGGCTCCTAAATAAGGAGGTCTAGATTGTCCTTCTTCACAATCCTACTATATCACAATCACCATTGCTTCAAACCAGAAATGCAGAAATAACTTCAAATAAGAAATGAAGAATGAAATTCAGTTTTAGTTCAAGATCAAATAGAAGGGGAATTTAACTTAAATTCCTGTGTGTCCCTTCATATGTATATTAGAATTAAAACAATATTAATTCAACAATCATCACACAGCTAAATACATTTGAAACAAAAACTAGTCTATGAAAACTATGAAAATTGAACCAAGAAGTGTACTTAGCTTAGTGTGGGGACCCTCCACCCTTGCCTTGCACACTTGAAGAAATATCAGCTACAACAACCTCAGTAAATCAACCAAGCATGAACAACAAATTGGAATGAAACAAGTTCTTCAAATTAGCTCCCAACTCCAATTATACAAATGTTACATACAAATTCCATTACAAAAGCCATCAAAGTCTTGGCTTTAAATAGAGGTTTAATGAAAAAAACTGATCTATATTATCTCTAACACTCATATATACTCATATCCACTTATCTTAGTCGAATTCATCCAATTCATCCCAAGAAATATGGTCAATCCCATAAAATCTCAAAACTGCCCTATTTCCTAGGGATTTTCTGGTGACTAGTCATGTTTGACCAGCCTTGACGGGGCCTAATAAAGATTGTTCTGGCCGAACCAAGTGGAGTTAACTTAGTCCTAGTTCCCAAGCTATCCATCCATGCATCAAACTCGAGCCCAAGTGTCCTGTAAACATGTCATCCACATAGCTATTACGGGAATTTCGGATTCAGTCCAAAATTACACTTGAAACTCAATTTTCATAAAAACTTCTAGAAATTGCAAAATTAAAATTAAACACCTGAATATGCATAAAATACATCAAAATGAGATGGCTGTGATGGAAAATGGATGGAAAATATAAGGATTAAGTAGGTTTCCCTAAGCAAAAATAGACCAAAACTGAGGGCCAACATCTCCCCCTTGCTGATCTTCAAGCATGTCCTCATGCTTGTCTTTGTCTCATTGATCTTCTGCCTCTTGACCTTTTACTTCTCTATGCTGACTGATCTGCTGATTTACATGTGGCTCTGACCCTTGAAGATGAAGCTTTCTCTTGATCTACCTATAAAAGGATATCTATGCCTTCATGCACTTCTTCTCTTTTCTTGTGGATGGCATTCTTTACCAATATATCATTCTGGATGAGTGGCTTTAGAGAAGACAACAAATAAAACTTGAATTTTGCAATACATTATGACATAGGATCCATGTCCCTCTCAAATCAACAATTTTACAAAAAGGATCCAATATCCAGTTGCCCTTACATCTCATTAAAAGAAGCAAAAATTTTTATGTCTAGGCATTCACTTTCAATTTAGCCACTTGTTTACCCATGCTATTTGTAAAATATGGGTCAAAATAACCATAAAAATATCTCAAATAGAAATGAATTTGAGAAATTTGTTCACATGGAGTCTAATTAGGCTTGTTCTGAAGAAAACCCATGTTTTCGTTTTTCAAATTTCATTTTCATTTGCCCAGAAAAAGCAATGAAAAATAGTAGCTTCTCAAAATTGAAATGCATTTCTGAGATTGAATGATCATTCAATTTGAAATCAATTTTTCTTCAAATGTTTCTCCAGCATCCTTCTTACCTCTTTCCTAATGTCCTTGACAAAGAGGTGAGACCAATCCTCAAAAATATGAACAAAGGTTTGATATAAGAAGATTATAAAAACATAATAAACATGTTTTTATTAATATATTTCTTATATTCTATCCTCTGTTTCATCAATTTCAAAAAAAAAAAAAAAAAAAAAAAACTCCTTTGTCTCTGTCTTTGCAACATCTTCGGTCTGTTCATGCAAACCAGGATTCCATTGGCATAATTTTTTTCATTCACTGTTCTTTGTATAAATTTTCAAATCTTCAGCATTGTATATAACTGAAACCATTTAGTTTTTAATGTTGCCCTGGTTGTAACAACTCTTAAAACAACTCGTGTTCTACAAATAAAACAAGCGATTCAACTCCTTATAATTCCTTTGTTTTTATAGTACAATCCTTATTTTACAACAACATGCAATAACAGTACTTAAAAATTCCTCTGTTCTAGCAATATACAATCCTTGTTATGAAAAATTACAGTCCCTGCTTAAAAAAAAAAAAAAAACATGCAATATAACCCTTTGTAACAACATTTAAAAAACTCCTTTGCAATACACAACTCCAGATTTACAAGACACGTAATACAGTCTAAAAATTATGTTTTTATTAACCAATTCTTTCATGCATTGAATTGAATTAATGTGGCTGGAGTTTTGTGTTGGTTATCACCCACCTGGAGTTGGAGCTTGAATGTAGATCTTTGATGCCACTATGCAATTGAAACTATGACTGCCACCAACACTTGCCAACTCAAGGTATATTACATAATCAACTGAGATGTTACACTTCCAGTTACTTAAATGCAAATTTCAGACTTTGGATACTATTAAAAAAATCAAACAGATTTCATTTTACTACCTATGCAAACTCAATTTTCCGTCTCTGCTCTCGGAATTTACGACTTATTTTTTTACCAACAATTTAACTCCAGCACTCAAGAATTTCATAGCCGAGTCACCGAATTTGCTGAGCAACAATGCAGCGTGAGTTCTGTTCTAGATCCTACTCAAAGTCCTGAGTTCATGCAACCAATATTTATTAACAGACTCTTCGTGGAAGATGCAGAAAACATTTATCTCCAGCTATACCATAGCTTATTGATTGTGCAATGAAGCCCACTGCTTGTGCAATTAAACTCATTGTGTAAACACTTCATTTTATTAACAAACTCAACGATTTCATGGAGTATACCTGACTGTTGTTTAAGAACTGGCATGATCCCTCTGTATCATGGCCCAATTACTGCATTTTCCATTGTTAAACTGCATTTAAACACCCTAAGGCTTACTAATGGAAGAGTCTCAATGAATGACGGCCATGACACATCTTTAGCAGTGGTAGAAGCATTAACTGATGTTTTCATTAAAAAACAATATCCCGAGATTTCCTCAAAAATATTAATAAAAACGAAATAATCATGAGGAAATTGTGAGATCACCTAATATTTGATTAACAACAACAAAACTTGCAAAAATTTCTGGGAAATGGTTGTGGCAGCGTGTATCTTAAAATCTACAGGTGGCCAGCGTGTATCTATTGTGATAAATCCTGAAATGAAGTGGCATTTTCCATAGTATGACACCTCTTAAATAAAATATGGAGTTTAAATATCCTTGTAATCCCCTAACTGTTGATAACTTGATGGGATTGAATCTTTCTTGCCACTTGTGAAACGTTTGGAATTTTTCAGAGAGAACAGTCAGCTTGGCGTAGAGAAAATATCGGTCTCTAACTTCATGATTTAAATCAATTTATTTCCCTTTATTTCTTCACTGAGTCTTTTAATTTCTTCGCCCAATTCCACATTATTCTCCATAGCACAGTGATTCCTCCACACAGGGTTTCTTTCTGCGTTTGTTAGGCAGTCTTCTTCATTGTTATTTCTACTTTGGTCCTATGCAATTTTCTTATTTCCACAGCTTAGAGTCTCACAATTTTTACAATAGATATCCTTCTACAGCCTAGAGTATTCTCTACTACTAATCAACACTGCTCCACAACTCACATCGTTTCATAAATGCGTATTTTTTTTAAGTTTCAGAACTGTAGACTTCTCTTCGAAAATTTAACCATTTTGCTATTTGGTTGTTGTCCTTTTGACTGATATATAGTTTCCATTGGACTTCTGAATAGAATTGTTTATATCGTGCTGTCGCCACCATCTGGTTTATTGTTTGCATTCATATTTGAAGCCATCCTTCTATCTTGTCGTGGCTGTCATATGTACATTACCTTGATACCATATCGATTGCATGATCCATGATTTTGTTTTGCACCTTTGCCAATACCTACAGCTACTTGCATTCATCATTCATCACTTCTCATTGGGTTTGCATTGTATTACCATTGGTTTACCATAATAAGTGTATTATCATAGGGCTTGCACCATCGTATGATATTACCATTTAATACATGAATTATTTTGTATGTTTTCTCATAATGCACACATCCCATATGTTTGGTAATATATCTCTTTAATTTTAAAATGACCATTTAGGTCATGTTTAAAATTATTTCCCATAATACTCATGTTTTATTTGTGGTGCAAGTTTCAACTTACTAAATCCTCACTTTGATCCCTTTTGCTTTATGGAAAAATACTTAGGGTTAGGGTTATGAAATGAATATTGAATGATAGTTAAATGGGTAGGGTAATGGATATGGAAATGAATATAATGAATAGGAATGGGGTTAATGTAGGAAAGGATAATGGATAGGAATTTTGTGGGGATTATAATGAATGGAAAATAAATATAGGATTAGGTCTAAGATAATGGGTGATGAGGAAAATGTAATGAATGCATTCAGGTATTAACTTAATTTTAACAACATCTAAAAATTCTACAAAAATTTGAATTTACAAGAGCAAAATTTTGTACTTACTATTCTTGTACTTCCCTGATAGTATGGGATGAATGTTGTTGTTCTTTAACAATATTGGATGAAGTTGTCTTGATCAAATATCGTACATAGATAGAGCTTATTTATGCTTTCTGTTCTAGCATCCTTCATTGATTTTGGTCCATTGATTGTTGATGTTGTTTAGGTCCCTCTGCAATTGATTCATAATAACTCAGGTCCCTTTTGTCATGTACATTTTTATGCAATATATACATGTTTTTGCTAACATTTCAAGTCCCTCTGCAATTGATTTCAAAAATATTTCAGGTCCCAACTGCCAACAATACAAGTTCTGTCGTCAATTCAGCTGCACAACTAAGTTTCTTTTTGCGAACCTTCCCCCCTCGCTGATGCGAAGACTTGTCCTCAAGTCTTGTTTATTTTGGAGGATGATTCCTACAAACTCATACTAAATAAATTGTAAAACAAAATAGAGAATTCATATTGGCTAAGCTGGTTGGTTTTCCAATATGAATTCGAGTTTGTATTGTGCCACTTTCGTGGATTTTTGCAACCAAACTCCTTTATTATTTTTTCTCCTTTTCTATTTTTTCTCTTTTCTAGATGGAGGTGGTGTGTAATGGAGTAGAGAAGTATGAAAAGCTTATGAAAATAGGTTATATCGAAGTCATGATGTAGTAGTAAATATGGACTTCAACATCCATGGTCGTGGAGCTTAACATACAGTATGGATGATGGATCAAATCATGAACAATATGAATTCAATACGAAAGGCTTCTTTGAAGATTGATGTGACTTGACATGGTATTGAACTTGACTGATTCTTCTGATGATTAGCTTCATGTCTTTTTGCCTTGATCTCGATCATGTTGTAGGGTTTGTTGGTGTTGTTGGTCAACATCTAAGAGCAAGATTCAAGAGTTTGAGTTTCATTGAATGAACTCAACATCAAGTGAATTTTCACTTTTCTTTGACTTGAACATTTGTATTCATATTCTGGAATATGAATTTGACTTTGATAATTACTTCATCGATGGAATTCACTCCTTCATTCTTCTTATGACCTGCATAAACATAACACTTGCCTGTAATACAACATTAGATGATGGAGGAAGAGAGGTATATAGTCTCTCTTCTTCCAATAAAAATGTAAATAATTACAAGCATTGCTTAGAAAAAAAGTCCAAATATGATAGACAAACATAATGCATTTATTTACCCCTTTGAGGAATGGTGGTCAGCCTAGACCTCCTAGCGGTATTTTGTTTACAAAATATTTGTTTTGGTTAGAGTGATTCCAAAGCCAAGTTAAATTGAATTCATATGGCTACCTCCAATATAAATATGTTTCCAAAATGGTTTAAAATGATATGGTAAAAATTATAAGGAGTGCCATGTTTGATAGAGTTGCTTGTTAATTTTTAACTAGACCAACAGTCACGGTTTGAAGCGTAACTTCTTCGATAAATATAAGATCAATGTGATTCCACTTGGAGATTAAATTAGATTCATTTTTTTATTTCCAGTAGAAACAAGGTTTAAAAATTCTTAGTCTTGATATCACAAAATTGGTGATGAACTGACCTAGGAGGCATAGTTTTGCTATGCTGATTTGAAGACATGCAGTCATTAGATGTGGCGTAACATTTTCAGTTCACCTCCAAATGGGATGATTCAAATTGTGTCTTAAGATAGAATTGAATATATATCTCCCATATAAACATGTTTTGAAAATAAGATGATTTTGTATGTCAAATATGCCAATGAACAGTCAAGACCTAGAATTGTCACCATGTAGATTGTTCGACAAGCAGTTAGTATTTCAAGAATAACTTTTTCATATGATATCTGATTGAAGTGATTCAAATTGATTTGGAAACTAGATTCCACGGGCTATCTTCACTATGAATTTCAGATAAAAATGTTTCCATTAGACACCTCCAATACAGGCTGTACTAACTCTGTCCTCAACATTTCACTTGAGACCTAGTTTTGATTTTGATCACATTTTTATTTGTGATATAAATTGAAAACTTCAAAATGGATTCCAAAACTAGATTTCAAGAGATATGTAAAAAAATACATGATTTCAAAACTATCCTATATGGTTACCCAAAATAGGTTTGTTCTTACTGCATTTTTCCATGTAGTCCTTTCAGATGAATATTGAACAATGATTTGAAGAAATTGTTTGAAACAAATTTATTATGGAAGTCTTATTGTGAATTTATTCTACTTGTTTATTTATTGTATTCTATCCTATTCTATTTTAGAAAAATAATTCATTCTCTCAAGTATAAGAGAATTTCCTTTGCATCCAATTTTGTAACAAGATCATAAGTAAACTCATATCCAAATTTGAAATATATACTTTAACGAATGTTTGGACATGACAATTTATTTGATCATAGAGATTTGATGAGAAAGAGTGTTGAGGAATGGAGTAGTGTTGTAGCCTATTCTTTAACATCATTTTTTAGATATTGTCATTGAAAATGGATTTTGTAGTTTTTTTTTTTGATTTTGTGTTTTTGTTGGGGGGTTTTGTTTTAGGAACCTAATTTTAGGATCTCTATTTCTAGGCATAAAGAAACATAACTAATAGAAATGTATACTAACTAAATTTTTAGTGTTTTTGTTTATCTTCTATTTGACTATGCTGATAACTACCTCCCCAGCAACAGCGCCAAAATGTTGGGCTAATTTATTAACATAAATTAACACAAGTATTTAATTATCTATCCGGGTTTGTAAAACTTGGAGGCATATCCACTGTATATGGACATCAGATATAATGAAGTTTAGAAAATAAAATTTGAAGAATTAAGGAAGTACATATTACAAATAGAAACCTATTTTAACCATTTCTACTTCATTTATGTAATATATGAGGGAAGAGGCTCCTAACTCAGGAGAACCAGGTTGTCCTTCCCTACAATACTACTTTCATGAAGATAAATCTAAGAGCACTAATTAATAATGGCTTATGATGAAAAAGATGTAAAAGAAGAGGCTCCTAACTAAGGAGGTCTAGATTGTCCTTCTTCACAATCCTACTATATCACAATCACCATTGCTTCAAAGCAGAAATGCATAAATAACTTCAAAAAAGAAATGAAGAATGAAATTTAGTTTTAGTTCAAGATCAAATAGAAGGGGAATTTAACTTAAATTCCTGTGTCCCCTTTCATATGTAGATTAGAATTAAACCAATATTCATTCAGCAATCATCACACATCTAAATACATTTGAAACAAAAACTAGTCTATGAAAACTATGAAAATTGAAACAAGAAGTGTACTTAGCTTAGTGTGGGGGCCCTCCACCCTTGATTTGCACACTTGAAGAAATCTTAGCTACAACAAATTCAGTAAATCAACCAAGCATGAACAACAAATTGGAATGAAACAAGTTCTTCAAATTAGCTCCCAACTCCAATTATACAAAAGTTACATACAAATTCCATTACAAAAGCCATCAAAGTCTTGGCTTTAAATAGAAGGTTTAATGAAACAAACTGATCTATATTATCTCTAACACTCATATCTACTCATATCCACCTATCTAAGTCGAACTCATCCAATTCATCCCAAGAAATATGGTCAATCCCATAAAATCTCAAAATTTCCCTATTTCCTAGGGATTTTCTGGTGACTAGTCATGTTTGACCAGCCTTGATCGGGCCTAGTAAAGATTGTTCTGGCCGAACCAAGTTGTGTTAGCTTAGTCCTAGTTCCCAAGCTGTCCATCCATGCATCAAACTCGAGCCCAAGTGTCCTGCAAACATGTCATCCACATAGCTATTACGAGAATTTATGATTCAGTCCAAAATTGCACTTGAAACTTAATTTTCATAAAAACTTCTAGAAATTACAAAATTAAAATTAAACACCTGAATATGTATAAAATACATTAAAATGAGATGGAGGTGATGGAAAATGGATGGAAAATATAAGGATTAAGTAGGTTTCCCTAAGCAAAAATAGACCAAAACTAAGGGCCAACACTATGCTCAACTACCTTCTAACCAGTGTCATAAAATATGTGCCTTACTTAAGTTGCTCACATGTTCTTTTCAAGAATGAGACATTTCATGCCATAGGTATAATGTAAGTATGTGAGAATATGAAATATCAGGATAGGAAAACATAGAGGTAGAACTCCAAGGTTTTGATTTGAAATGATGCACAAGGTATTCCAACATGGTATTTTAAAAATATTTCATTTATGAACTAACACGATTTGGATGTTAGAAACTTGGTTTGATTAAATGTCCAAATTCATTTGTTTCATTTATGTCAAACAAGGTGATTTCCCGTCCATTTTTACGAATCAATGAAAGAACGATCCCACTTTCACGTTTCACAATCCTTAGGAAAGCATCCTTTGATAGAAACAAGCTCTTAAATGGTGCTTTGCATTGGATAGCATTACCAAACACAAGTTATTGGCAGTTACATTCACACTGTCGGGAAAACACCATTTAACATGACGAGCATGAACATTGCATTCAAGTATGTCCATTGTTGAGAAGAGCAGTGCTATCATGTTTTTCCCATAGCCTTTCTGTTTAGATTGTTGTTGTATCCACATGGCATCCCCCGAGAGATCGTTGTATCCTAAAACCTCTCCCCCGTTGTATAATGTTTCATTTTCTTCTTACTAGACAACGTATCACTTAACTGCATGAGATATCAAGCACAACAATCCCACCACTACATATAACAAAATATTACATCGTCCAGATGCTTCACAAGTCTATAGATTGTCTGGAGGATATATCATCCAATGTATTTCAAAAACCATACTTTGAAATTCACAAAAGGGTCCTATTTTCAATCTTATATATAGAATCATATTTATATATGGAAATTAAACCAATTTAGACCCATGCTATCTCTTTTTACTATAAAAGATATTTGTATCTCGAGAGATTTGATCCCTTTCGGGGCTTGGTAGATCCCAAGTTAGGACGTATCTAGGATGGTTTTACAAATTTTAGTTGGCCTAAGGGGCACTCTTGAGATGAGTATAGAAGAAATGTTGTAATGTATTGTCTTGTAAGTACTTTGATTTGGTCAAATTACATAAAAACAAAATTAAATTAAAAATCAAAATAAAGTAAATAAATAAATAATTAAATGTTATGCGACTCTATTTTAACAACACATGGCTTTTCTCATGGTATTTCTAACTCATGGTTTTTCCCATGATATTCTTTGGCAACAAAGGATACACTTATTCTCAGGAAGACTATACAAGGAACATATAACTCATACCATTTTTTCATTCAAGGTGCAAACCCATGATATTACATTCCTCTTCCATCAAAAGTGACATATATCAATTTCATAATCATGGTGACAAACCATCAAAAGAAGAATTCATGAGGATAAAGAAAGTCTTACTTTTAAATAAAGTGAAAATATAAGGAGTGGTTCAAATAAATGGAGATAATTTTAAGACTTTATTTATTTTTTTGTATTTTAAGAGTTCATGCAATCTTAAATAAATGGATACTTTTCATGTTCTTATACTCAAAATTTGAAAAAAATCGGATTTTTTTTTCAACCTTTTTAGTTTCTACCATATTTTTAAGAATTGGAAACATATTGTGTAGAGGTTTCACATAGTTTCCCTAATTAAGAAGTGGAGTTGTGGAATTATCTATAGGATCTATTTTATGGTTTTATTTTAGTTATTATAGTGATTTTGTTTCAGATGAATTCAAATGTTTTATTTTTAGTCAAATTTAAATTTATAATAGTTTACCAAATTAGCAATTTTTGTAATTAAAGTTGTATTTTCAAATGTAAAGATAAATGTAATATATTTAAAATTAAAAACCCCCTTTATTCTCATGTGAGTTTTTTTTTTAATATTGTCTAAAGTAATTGAGTTGTTCCTCTCACATGAACTATTTTTTCTTATTTTATTGTTTCAAATGAATATCAATTAAGAATATCGTTTTATATTACTCAAACTAAATACCAACCATTATTTTATGGAACTCTTATTTTTTGACTCAAATAAAATAATTCCCCTATAAAGGTTGTTGCCATGTATCAATGCCACAACTTCAATATTCACAAGGACTTGTTAGGTATAATGATCCCTAGATATATATATATATAATATATATATATATATATATATATATATATATATATATAATTTTATTATAAGTCATAGATGTGCATTCCTAAGTTGCAGCTCCTACAACCTCAAGCCACAATTGTTGCAACTTTAATGCACAATTGTGGAACCATTGTGGCAGCCCTAAGTTACAACTACTATTCCCTTGTTAAAATAAAATAATTATCGTATAAATGTTGTTTCTATGTATCTATGCCTCAAATTCAATATTGAAAAGGAATTTTCAAGTATAATGATATCTTAATATATATGTTTTCCTGAATATATATAATTTTTTATTCCAAGTAGAAGATGTTACATCCCCAAGTCATAGCTTCTACAACCTTAAGCATCAGTTGTTGCAATTTTAACACATGGTCACTGCAACAAGATACAAGGGATTATTTTATCGAACCATTTCTACAACCTTAAGTTATAGTTGTTGTTCCCTTACTCAAGTAAAATAATTGTCATATAAATGTTGGTTTCCATGTATCTATGCCTCAACTTCAATACTAACAAGGGCTTGTTAGGTATAATGATCTCTTAATTCCCCATTTTTTTCAAATTGACTATGACTTATTGTAAAGCCCACCCTTTTCCTCTCACCATACATTCCACTATCTTAGAAATCAATTGTCAGGAGGGGATTCAGGTACTCATTGAATTTCAAACTTTTATGGGGTAAATTTTCTGGTCATGAATCATCTCATTCTAGTTACTCCCTTAAAGCGCCATTTTGAAGTAGTTTGTGTAAATCATTCTAAAAAATAACATTTGTGGCCAAAAAAATTTTGGAGGACCATTCTTATAAGTATTTCCATAAACTTTAACAACAATGTTGGCATCAATGACTATATAGGACCTTTCCTTATTCTCTAAAAAAAACTCCATTCCACTATACATTAGGTGATCTTTTTGAACTACATTTAATCTTATATATGTGTGAGTTAAAAAATAGTTTTATTTAGAGCCTCTGAATGTCTAGATGGAAGCTTGTTCTTTTTTTTTAATTTCCAATGATGTCGGTCTTATAATGTTGTTTCCTTCAAAATTCCATTGGTCTTACAATGTCCTAGTGTCAACCTTCAGACACCAATTTTGACAGAAAAATGTCGCAACTATGGCAGGTTCGTCGTAATATATTTTAAAAAAATCCATGATGACATCATTCTTCTAACTCTCTTTCTGATGGTAGAAACATCACAACTATGGTAGGTTTGTCGTAATATCTTTCCGAAAATTTTGCAGCATTGTCAATCTTCTGACTCACATTTGGACAACACAAACATCATAATGATGGAAAATTTGTCAGAAAATATTTTCATTAAATTCTCATTAGCGTCAATCTTCCAGTACAATTTTCGACAACACAATATGTTGTCACAATGGGTAAATTGTCAGAAGAAGTTTACTTTCAGCAGGTCATCTAACAATGGTTTGCAACAAATATATAGGAGCATTTATCACACTTTCAACAAAATGTCAATGAGTATATTCAACGAACAGATTTCAGAGATTCGATGATGATTATCATCATAATTTTGACGAAAAAGATGTCGAAATTACAACTTCATCAGAAACAACGTTTCCTCAAATCTCCTTTTTCATTATAGTGACGAATCATCATTGCAAAAATGACAATGTCATCATAAATTTGATCAATATTTAGTAGTGTGAGCTTGGAAACAAGGGTTGATGTATCTCACTTTTGGAGGGCCTCAATAGGCCATAATTCAAACCCACATGCGAAATTTTCCCTCTACATCAATGCAACCATTCATACCATCCCTCCTCAACCACAACTACTTGCTTATCCTGTTCATATCCCCAATATTGGTAAGGCATCCCAATTAGGCCATGGTAGTGGGCTTGCAACTTACCTGACATACTTCTTCTCTTCCTTAGATTGCCATGATATTCACTCGAGATTATAGAAGACGTTAAACAAAGAACATGCTATTGTACATATTGAATATCTCAATGAGGAAGTTTTGAATAAAGAAATGAAACCAGTTCAATCTCTAGATACCTCAAGAATAAACCAAGTTCACCAAGAACCATGGCTTCCTCTTTTCTTAGAAAGATTCTACCTAGAGAAACAAATTAGTCATCCTCAATTTGATCTTCAAGGTGAGCTTAAAAATATGTGTGCTGTCATATCATTATTCCAAGAAATCAAGGATATCCCTACTTAATCAAAATTGGTAAGTGAGTTGTTTCTAAGGAAGCCCAATAGAAAAGGAAAGGATCCCCAAGCTGTTCACGTTATGGGAAAGCTATCATACCTTATGATGTGGGAGTTCTCATGGCAAAATACTCAAACCCTAGGAGCCTAGTAGTTAATGTGTAAATCAACCATACTCTCATTGCAATCACGTTGATTGACCTTAGGGATTCCGTCAATGTTATGATTCATGAAACCATGGAATCTCTAGGACTTTTCGATCTCAAGAAGGCGTGCATAGTGCTATAACTTGTTGATATATCAACTATCAAACTAGAAGTAATCTTGGAAGATGTAGCGATCTTAGTATATTCATGGGGATATCTCACTGACTTCATGGTCCTTCAATCCAAGCCTTCTATGGCAGGATATCCTTTAATCTTGGTAAGGCCATGCTTGGCCACTATAGATGCTTGTATTGGCTATAGGTTTGGTAACATGATCATTTCCTACGGTATCTCAACAAAGAAACTTACCCTATATCCTCCCACGAATATAAATCTTGAAACATCACTTGGGTTGATGGAGAAGAGAGTGATAAAGAGGAAGTTTCCCATTTAACATAATTTGTGGAATTCAAAAAAATCAAATTTACATTAAAAACAATAATCTAGAATTGAAAATTATAGAATATTTAACCTCTTACAAAATTAAATAAATATTATATGAATCAATTAAAACTAAATATAGTAATGATTCCAAAGGAAACGTCAATCACAAGACGTGGGTGTCTTGAGTGTTGACTAAGATGTTGTTCAATCTAGCAAGGATTTCAAAGGCAATGGTGATGAGGTTGTGTTGATATGTGAATAGGTTTCACTCAAGTGTTAGAAATAAAGATAATGTGAGAGAAGATAATTATAACAACAATAACGCATTAAACATATTTCAACCTTGAAAAGGTAAACTCAAAAAAACAAGCTAATAGATTTATTATTATTATTATTAAAGACAATGTGAGAGAAAATTATTATAACAACAATAACCCATAAAACATATTTCAACTTGAGATCCCTATGACTTAAAGGAAATCATGCTTTGACATGAAGCAACACTTGGAAAACCCAAACTGAGAAAAACTAGCTACTATTATTATTATTATATTGCTTAAATGCAATCATGTACCCTCTACCACAAATTACAATGGGAAATCCCTAACTCTTTTAAAAGACTCAATGACATGTAATCCATGGGCTCTAATTAATTTACCTTTTTTTCAAATATTTAGTGTTGTATTTATATAAAAAAAATGGTAAGTTGTTGAACTACTGATTTTTTTTTTAAACTACTTTGAACTGTTTTTTGGTCAATAATTTTCTTCTCCAAAGTTTGCCTAGGCTAAATCTTCTCCTATTCTAGAATTTTTTGTTCAAGTAAAAATAGGAAAACCACTTTTATTTATTTTACTTTTAAATAATTTTAAATTCATATATAAATTTGATTAGAATTCCATTATGATTTTCTCCCTATATTTGAAATTGTGAACCATGTGAACAATGCGCAGCTTGTTAGTTGAAACTAAGCCATAGATCTAAAATTGCAAATAGTGGGCGAAGCCCTACCCAGTAGATCTAAAATTGTAAATAGTGGGTTGCTTGTTAGTTGAAACGAAGCCCTAGCGCTTCACAATGTGGCTACTAGTATCTGAATCTGTGAAGAAAATAATAGAAAAACTTTCATTTGATAACGAGCATGGAAAAACAAAAAGGGTGTTTTCCCATCCATTTTTTACGAATCAATGAAAGAACGATGCCACTTTCATGTTTGACAATCCTTAGGAAAGCAACCTTTGAGAGAAATAAGTTCTTAACTGGTCGTTTGCAATGGATAGCTTTACAAGGCACAAATTAGTGGAAGTTACATTCACACTCCCTCCCAAACACTTTAACATGAAAGTATGCATAGCTTAGCGATATAAGAAAACATTAAGTATGTATGCATAGCTTAGAAATATAAATATATATATATATATATATATATATATATAATATATATATATAATATATATATATATATATATATATATATATATATATATATACACTAAATCGGCTAAAAACCATGCTTTGAAATTCACAAAACCCATTCTAAGTCTTTCCACGACCCAAGTTTAAAGAAATATTATTACATTTGGTTCTCCACGTGTATTATCAATGAGGACCGCAAGCAGTGGAATCCTTGCTTGTAAGTGTGTGCCATTAATTGTTTGTAGTTTAAAGACATAATCAATCCACATTTGGTAGAAATATAATTCTCAGCAACATTAGATGATCATACAATTAAGTAAAAGTTGATATAAGTGAATATTGCAGAGATGATAAAGGAATATAATGTAAATTTTCCATGGAATTGCTACCTATTCAGATATAATTTGTTAGTTTGACAACAAATTAGTAAAATTTTGGGTAAATGTAACAAATTAGTTTGACAGTTTTATACCGATATATTAGTTATATAATGAAGATTCATGATATAAAATAATCACAATGCCCATGAAATGAAACATGCGGAGAATCATTGTTGAATAACAACCTATTCAGTTCCAATTTAGTTTCTTATCTTGGTTATTCATTTGAGCTTTCTTGCTTCTTGTTTTCTTCATTATTTCATTTATCGTTTCAACAAGTGGTATCAGAGCTCCGAGGGCAGTGAGCATGGGCGTGAAAGAAAGTGGCTGTGCATTTTCATTGTTGCGTGGTGGTTGGCTGTGTGTGAGAGCCATGTGAAGACCCTGCTGTTTGCATGAAGGAGGAGTGTTGTGCGTTTTTGAGTGTGTGAAAGAGCCTGTCTGCGTGAAAGCCGAGCAGTTGGTGAAGCCCTGCTTGAGGCGTTTTTCATGAATTATGTCCCTGTGTTCAGCGTGAGGAGTAAGTCAAAAATAAGGTTGCATGCATGAAACGTGAGGGCCAAGCGATTGGTGGCTATTTCAGAGCTCCGAGGGATGAGTAAGACGTGAAGAAGAAAGGCTATGCATGAGGTGTGCATGAAGGAAGTGTTCCTGAAGAGACTGTTGCGTAAGTCAAACTGCAGCCGTCGTTCCAGAACCCTGCCATCGTTCCAGGCGTGTTGTGCATAACCCGTTGCGTAATTCAAACTATAGTCGTCGTTCCAGAACCCTGCCATCATTCCAGGCATGCTGTGCGTAACCCTGGTGTGCATCTGTCATTCCAGAACAGAGTAGAATCGTTGCTGCATGCTGTGAGTAACCCTGTCCTCATTCTAGAACAGAGTGGCGTGGACCATAGGTTGCAGCCAGAGGAATGTGTGTTGGTCTGCCTACGTGCTGCGTGAAGTACAGAACACTTGCGTGAAGGAATGGTGGTCTGCAGTTACTGCCAGAACCTAGTTTTGTTCATTGCCAGTTGCTGCCAGCAGGATCTGCGGCTGAATCCGGGTTTTTTTTTTTAAAGAAATTTTGTTTTAGACATTTTTCTTGAATAAAGTGGTGAATGTGAGAAAGTCAGGAAACAAGAAGATAGTTTTTTTTAAAAGGAAAAGAGAAACAAAGTTTTTTTTTAAAAAGGGTTTTCTTTGAATTAAAAAAAAACAGAGGTTTTTCCTTGGAAAAATTATTGAGCAATTTTTTTTAAGAAAATGAAGTAGGGAGAGTTAAAACTTGGAAATCCTTTGTTGGAATTGGAAATTTTTTTTTTGAAGAAGAAAATTGATTTTTTTTTTTTTAAACCCTAGACAGAAGATTGAAAGTCTTAGAAAATGGCCAAGATGTTGAATGCAAAATTTGAGGTGGAGAAATTCACCGGGAAGAGCAATTTTTCTCTTTGGAAACTAAAGGTTAGGGATCTGCTTGTGCAACAAGGGTTGCACAAGGCATGGGATGGGGCAACTAAGAAACCTACGACCATGACTACTTCAGACTGGGAGGACTTGGATGCCCGAGCTCTCAGTGCCATCCGGCTATGCCTAGCGGATGAAGTTCTCTTCAATATTGTTGAAGAGACTACGACGTCAAGATTGTGGGAAAAACTTGAAAAACTCTATATGACAAAGTCATTGACCAACATAATTTATCTGAAAAGACAGTTATACAGTCTTAGAATGAAAGAAGGTTCAAACGTTGCAGAACATTTGAATGTTTGTAACACACTAATATGTCAATTAACAAATATGCAAATTAAAATACAGGAAGAAGATAAAGCAATAACTTTGCTGTGTTCTCTGCCTGAATCATGGGATCACTTTGTAACTTCAATCAGCTTGAGCACTGCTGATTCCATGAAGTTTGAATCATTCATGGGAGCTCTCTTGTCTAAAGAAGTACGAAGGAAATCCAGCACTGAAACAGCTGCATTAGAAGCCATGGTAGCTAGAGGATGCTCAAAGGAAAGAGGAGAAAACCAAGGGGGACTTCCAGATCGAAATTGAAGGGAAAGAAGTGTAAGGCAAAATCTTGGAACTGCAATAAAGTTGGACACTTGAAGAAGGACTGTTGGAAAAGAAAGGAATCCGAAAACCTGAAGAACGAAGCGAATTAGGTCGATTCAGGTATGATAGACGAAGTTTTATCTGCTGAAGAATTGTGTATGATAGATGAAACTTCACCTAAATGTAATATCTCTCAGGGTTTAGATAGCTGGCTGTTAGACTTTGGTGCTTCGCATCACATGTGCCCACATAGAAATTGGTTTACTTCGTATGAAAATGTAAACAATAGTTCTGTGTTTATGGGTAACAATATGTCATTTCAGACTGTTGGGATGGGAGATATCAGAATTAAGATGTATGATAACACAATTAGAACATTAACTAGTGTTAGACATGTACCTGATTTGAAGAAAATTTTGATTTCTTTGGGAGTTTTGGATTCAGATGGTTATAAGTTTACAGGCCAGGATGGCATCTTGAAAGTCTTTAAAGGAGCACTTGTGGTTACGAAGGCAGAAAAGGTCAGAAATATTTACAGGTTAAAAGGAAGTACTCAGATCAGTGAAGCAGCGGTTGCGTCAGAAAAGGAAGAAGCAGGCACTCGTCTATGGCATCAGCGACTGGGTCATAGGAGCGAGAAAGGTCTTCAGATATTGATGAAACGTAAATCTCTTCCCGGTTTGAAATCCTTAAATTTAGATTTCTGTAAACATTGTGTGTATGGAAAACAATGCAAACAGAGATATAAAGTTGGAAATCATAATAGTAAAGATGTTTTAGACTATATTCATTCTGATCTGTGGGGGCCTTTCCCTGTTATGTCATATGGAGGTGCATTGTATTTTTTAATGTTTATTGATGATTACTCCCGGAAAGTTTGGATCTATATGCTAAAAAGGAAAGCTGATGTATTAAATGTCTTTAAACAATTTAAAGTAATGGTAGAGAAAAGAACAGGCAAATCTATTAAATGCTTAAGAACTGACAATGGTGGTGAGTTCACTTCAGGTGAATTTGAACAATACTGTAAGGATGAGGGAATTGTTAGACACAAAACTGTTTTTTATACTCCTCAGCAAAATGGTGTTGCTGAGCGTATGAATCAAAATCTTATGGAAAGAGCCAGAAGCATGATCAGCAATTCTAACTTGCAAAAGGAGTTGTGGGCAAAAGCAGTATCTACTGCTTGTTATTTAGTTAACAGATCACCTTCAGTAGCAATTGATTGTAAAATTCTTGAAGAAGTTTGGACGGGTCAGTCTTGTGACTATTCACATTTGAGGATATTTGGCTGTGGTGCTTATTCTCTCATTCCGAAAAATCAGCGTTCAAAATTAGATCCAAAGTCGAAATGTTATGTCTTTGTTGGGTATGACTATGCAGTGAAAGGATATAGGTTGTGGGATTCTACATTACGGAAAATAGTCATTAGTAGAGATGTAACATTTTATGAATCCTCTCTTTTAAAATGAACTGTTGAAAGAATTGAACAGGAACATGTATCACCAAATCAACGAGTTCAGTTGGAGGCTAGACTTTTCGGTGACAGTCGAAAGGAAGGAGAAATCTCAGGAGAAAAAGGTGTTGAAGACACAAAGGAAGCCATTGAAGCTTCTGAACCAGTGCAAGTTTCTGAACCAGTTCAGCAACCAGTCGCTCTAAGAAGGTCTACCAGGGAAAGGAAAATTCCAAAAAGGTATGAAGATTCTGCTTCATCTTTTGCTTTGATTACTGAAGATGGGGAACCTTCTTGTTATCAGGAAGTAGTAGATGATACAGATAGCGAAAAATGGAAAGTGGCTATGGAAGAAGAAATGGAATCCTTAGCCAAGAACAATACCTAGGATATTGTAGAGCTTCCTGAAGGGAGAAGTGTTGTTGGATGCAAATGGGTCTTCAAGCTGAAACGAAAAGTTGATGGAAGTATCTAAAGTTATAAGGCGAGACTGGTAGCAAAAGGGTGTTCTTAAGTTGAAGGTATAGACTTTCATGAGATTTTTTCTCCAGTTGTAAAACTTGTTTCTATTCGTACTGTGTTGGCACTAACTGCATTGCTTAATCTTGAGTTAGAATAGTTAGATGTTAAAACAGATTTTATACATGGTGATTTGAACGAAGAGATATATATGGAACAACCAGAAGGTTTTGTACGACATCACAGTAGAAGATTAGTTTGCAAGGTCAGGAAATCATTGTATGGTCTGAGGCAGTGTCCCAAACAATGGTACAAGAATTTTTATTCCTTCATGGTGAGCCAGAACTTTTTAAGAAGTGAGTATGATCATTGTGTATACTTCAAAAGTTTCAATGGCATATTCATTATCTTAGCTTTGTATGTTGACGATATGCTTATTGCAAGCAAAAGCATGGAAGAGATCAACAGGTTAAAGGCTAAACTCTCTAGGACGTTTGATATGAAGGATCTTGGAGCAGCAAAACATATCTTGGGCATGGAGATACACAGAGACAGAAAAAATGGTAAG
>APFE030295590.1:14692-67460 GCA_000404065.3 Pinus taeda | reverse complement strand
TCAGCAGGTTCATGGCAAATCCAGGTAAAGAACATTGGCAAGCAGTGAAATGGGTGCTTCAATATCTAAAAGGCACAAGTGACCATTGCATCGTCTTTAATGGTAGTGAAGGATTAGTCTGCGGATATGTAGATGCTGACTATGTAGGTGATTTGGACAAAAGAAGATCTACTACAGGTTATGTCTTTACTCTTGCAGGTGGAACAATTAGTTGGATGTCAAAGCTTCAAGAAATAGTTGCATTGTCCACTACTGAAGCCGAATATATAGCTGCCTCAGATGCCAGTAAAGAAGCAATCTGGTTAAAGGGCCTGCTCGATGAAATTAGAAGAAAGCAGGAGAAAGTGAATGTACTCTGTGACAGTCAAAGTGCTATTCACTTGGCTACAAATCCTGCCTATCAGAGCAGAACCAAGCACATTGATGTAAGGTATCATTTTCTGAGATATGTGATCGATGGTGGAAAAGTAGCTCTTCAAAAGGTCCATACACGAGAGAATTGTGCAGACATATTCACAAATCCAGTAACAATAGAGAAGTTGCGGTGGTGTTTAGCTTCTCTTGGCTTGCAGAAAAGATGATGAATGGGCATGGGCAAGGGATTAGGAAAATTGTTGTCAAGGTGGAGTTTGTTAGTTTGACAACAAATTAGTAAAATTTTGGGTAAATGTAACAAATTAGTTTGACATTTTTATACCGATATATTAGTTATATAACGATGGTTCATGATATAAAATAATCACAATGCCCATGAAATGAAATATGCGGACAATCATTGTTGAATAACAACCTATTCAGTTCCAATTCAGTTTCTTATCTTGGTTATTCAGTTGAGCTTTCTTGTTTCTTGTTTTTCTTCATTATTTCATTTATCATTTCAACATAATTGAATCTCTTAATCTCGCTTACACATTTTTCACTTCTTCCTTCATAAGCCTCGATCTTTATGTCACATCTCACAATAACCATTGTTTCCTTACACATGAGTTTGGCGTGGGAACTTCTGAATTGTGGATTTTACCATGTCCTCGGAGGATATTTGAAGGATATTTTATTGATAATTGTGTTTTAAAAATTATTTATGAACTTACCATAATTGTGTGTTCTTTACGGTAAATATGTTCTTTTCGCTGCAAACAACATGTTCAGTGTACACATTTCTTACGCATTTTGGCACTTCGACCTTCTCCAGTAGCAATTTTTGCAAATTCAAGCAGTGTTATACTATGCGACGAGAATTTTTATGACACAAAATTTCTCGTTATTTGGGATAATAAACGAAAAAATGTAGTCAATTTTACATAGGCGATCGGATGTGAGAGTGATAAGTAATGTAACATTGTTAGTACGTTGATAGAAATATGTTGCCAGTATACAAGATTATGCTATAAAGTACACCCTTTGCACTTTGAATGCGGTAACTCTCTGGTTGTAATTACTTTGCATGCGATGACTTTTTTGTTGTAATTTTTTTGCATGTAGTGAATTTTTATGATTATTTTGCATGTAGTCAATTGGTACTTTTATTATTGTGTCCATAGGGGTTTTACAATTCAGTATGGGGTAGATATTTAGTATGAGGTAGATCTCACCTATCTAGTATGGGGTAGATCTCACTTTATATTTACGAATACTCAAAAAAAAAGTTTCATTTAGGTGAGGTATATGGGCCAAATACCATGCGCCAAATTATTATTAATACTATGCAAAAAACATTCTTAACCTTAATATTAATATTAATAAAAATAAAGATGACACATGGTATTGACCCATGGTATTCACATGGAATGTAGACTATTTAAAGGGGGAAATTAAATCAGCATAGATCCATCTTTAATCTAGATCTACTAAGCCTGGAGAGGGATCAAATATCTTGATATGTGCACTAGCATAAAGTGAAAAATAAGATTTGATCCCTCACAGGGCTTGGTAGATCGAGAGTAAAGATGGAGTATGAATAGTTGTTATTATTATTTATGTTTAATATAATAATAATAATAATAATAAAGTATTGTTTAATGTTTGTGTGGACAAGTATAAAAGAGATATTGTAATCTAATGTGATGTTATTATAATTCTAATTAATTTACTGTTTTTTCAAAGATTTAGTGTCGTATTTATCTAAAAAAATTGGTAAGTTGTTGAACCACTGATTTTTCTGAAGCTATTTGAATTGCTTTTTGGTCAATAATTTTCTTCTCCAAAGTTCGCCGAGGCTAAATCTTCTCCTATTCCCGGCTCCAAAGTTTGCGTAGGCTAAATCTTCTCCTATTCCTGGATTTTTTGTTCAAGTAAAAATGGGAAAAACACTTTTATTTATTTTAATTTTAAATAGTCTTAGATTCATATATAAATTTGATTAGAATTCCATTATGATTTTCTCCATATATTTGAAAGGGTGAACAATGGGCTGTTTGTTAGTTGAAACTAAGCCCTAGCCAATAGATCTAAAAGTGCAAATAGTGGGCGAAGCCCTACCCAAAAGATATAAAATTGTAAATAGTGGGTTGCTTGTTAGTTGAAACGAAGCCCTAGCGCTTCACAATGCAGCTACAATATCTGAATCTGTGAAGAAAATAATAGAAAACTTTCGTTTAATAACGAGCATCGAAAAAAAAAGAGGGTGATTTCCCGTCCATTTTTTACAAATCAATAAAAGAACGATGCCACTTTCAAATTTGACAATCCTTAGGAAAGTAGCCTTTGAGAGAAATAAATTCTTAAATGGTCATTTGCAATGGATAGCATTGCAAGGCACAAATTAGTGGAAGTTACATTCACACTCCCTCCCAAACACCATTTAACATGCAAGTATGCATAACTTAGACATATAAGAGAACATTAAGTATGTATAACTTAGCAATATAGCCGTATAGATGGAGTGATATATATATATATATATACCAAATGGGTTAAAAACCATGCTTTCAAATTCACAAAACCCATTCTCTTCCACCTTATATATGGAGTGGGACTTATATATGGAAATTCTCCTTTGACAATAATTATTTTGAGAATGTTTATATCTTGAGTTACATTCTAACTCTTTCCACGACCCAAGTTTAAAGAAATATTATTACATTTGGTTCTCCACATGTATTATCAATGAGGATCACAAGTAGTGGAATCCTTGCTTGTAAGTGTGTGCCAATAATTGTTTGTAGTTCAAAGACATGATCAATCCACATTTCGTAGAAATATAATTCCGAGCAATGCTAGATGATCATAAATTAAGTAAAAGTTGACATAAGTGAATAGTGTAGAGAAGATAAAGAAGTATAATGAAAACTTTCAATGGAGTTGTTGCCTATTCAGATATAACTGAATCTCTTAATCTCGCTTACACATTTTTCACTTCTTCCTTCATAAGCCTCGATATATATGTCACGTCTCACAATAACCATTGTTTCCTTACACATGAGGTTGGCGTGGGAACTTCCGAATTATGGATTCTAACATATCCTCGGAGGATATTTGAAGGCATTTCAACAAGCACTAAAACTTTGATAGGAATTAATAGTTGTATAAAAATATTTATCGATAATTGCGTTTTAAAAAAGATTTATGAACTTACCATAATTATGTGTTCTTTCCAGTAAATATATCCTTTCTCTGGCGTACCATAAGGTAGTTGTAGCATATTATATATCGAAAGGGAAACAAAAAAGAGTTTACATTTATCTTGAATCAAATTTTAATTAAACTATAAAAACAAACATAATGTTGAGGTGAATGTTTAGAGGGTGAAAAAATGTCATTCTCATTAGGTTTTGATTATATAAACCATGAATCCTCAACTAATGGAGTGCAATGAGAGATAGTGTATAATAAATAGGATAAATGGGGCACCCCCAGTTCTGGTTCCTTGCTAACAATTTGATCGTGCCAGCGTCCTTGCCTAGCCATTTGATGGGGCCAACATCCCTTCCTAAGAATTGAAATGGAATCAAACATGCCCTTTATTACATTAGTTGCATCTCTATCACAGGTTAAAATATTATAAAGTGAAATTACAGCCTCGAATGTGAAAATACGAAAGCCACCACATTACATGTGCATGCCCATAAAAAAAAACGAAACCCACCTTCATGCATGGATTACACTCTGCAAGCCCACTACAAACAAAGAAATTGACACGTGAAATATGTCATTGGATATTATCCCGACCAACTCCAAATGTGAAATCTAAAATCGACAAGCCAAATATGTCATTTTATATTTCGTCAGCCAACTCCAACTGTGTAATCCATGGTGATGTAACTTTAATTAAGGAACATTTTATGCTTAGCAAGAACAATTACGCAGTAGTATATGCTGGGGTTGTCAAACCTTCATAGAGGAAGGTATACAGTAACATTGAAATGGCATAAACGATGATTTCTTTCACAACGAGTACAAACTACATAAACAGTTGTGAGGTACTATGATACTAGGCCTACCTCTTCAACTTGGAATATGTTTATCAAACTTGGGCTCTCCCATTTTTCGCGTACAGATTATTTCTATAGAAAGTAGGTTATACAACAAGTTAGATAGGATCTGGAATTATTCCATCATAATGAATCGAACCCCCTGTTAAAGAAAAGCTAGAGTGCATGAAACTGAGGAGGAGTGACATACTTACACTTGATCACTATAGAAACTGATTATACTAGATATTATGCTCTTGCATATAATTATGCATGCCCCACCAGCAAAGGAAAATATAGATGCAGCCCCAACTTTCCTGATAGGGAGCAAAGTGAATCGCTAAAAGAGTACCCATTTTGTTCCTTCAATTCCATGCTTTCCTCTCCCCAAGAGGAACAATTGATCTTAATGAGTATTTTTCATTGTGGGGATTTGTCTTTCTTACACCAAGGGATTTGACTTTCTCACATTTGGTTCTCAACATGTATTATCAATGAGGATCACAAGTAGCGGAATCCTTGCTTGTAAGGGTGTGCCATTAATTGTTTGTAGTTCAAAGACATGATCAATCCACATCTCGTAGAAATATAATTCCGAGCAACGTTAGATGATCATAAATTAAGTAAAAGTTGACATAAGTGAATAGGGCAGAGATGATAAAGAAGTATAATGAAAACTTTCAATGGAGTTGTTGCCTATTCAGATATAATTGAATCTCGTAATCTCGCTTACACGTTTTTCACTTCTTCCTTCATAAGCCTCGATCTTTATGTCACATCTCACAATAACCATTGCTTCCTTACACATGAGGTTGGCGTGGGAACTTCCGAATTGTGGATTCTAACATGTCCTCAGAGGATATTTGAAGGCATTTCAACGAGCACTAAAACTTTGATAAGAATTAATAGTTGTATAAAAATATTTATCGATAATTGTGTTTTAAAAAATATTTATGAACTTACCATAATTATGTGTTCTTTCAAGTAAATATATCCTTTCTCCGGTGTACCATAAGGTAGTTGTAGCATGTTATATATCGAAAGGGAAACAAAAAAGAGTTTGCATTTATCTTGAATCAAATTTTAATTAAACTATCAAAACAAACATAATGTTGAGGCGAATGTTTAGAGGGTGAAAAAATGTCATTCTCATTAGGTTTTGATTATATAAACCATGACTCCTCGACTAATGGAGTGCAATGAGAGATAGTGTATAATAAATAGGATAAATGGGGCACACCCAATTCTGGTACCTTGCTAACAATTTGATCATGCCAGCATCCTTGCCTAGCCATTTGATGGGGCCAACATCCCTTCCTAAGAATTGAAATGGAATCAAACATGCCCTTTATTACATTAGTTGCATCTCTATCACAGGTTAAAATATTATAAAGTGAAATTATAGCCTCGAATGTGCAAATATGAAAGCCACCACATTACATGTGCATGCCCATAAAAAGAAACGAAACCCACCTTCATGCACGGATTACACTTTGCATGCCCACTACAAACAAAGAAATTGACACGTGAAATATGTCATTGGATATTATCTAACCAGCTCCAAGTGTGAAATCTAAAATAGACAAGCCAAATATGTCCTTTTATATTTCGTCAACCAACTCCAACTGTGTAATCCACGGTGAAGTAACTTTAATTAAGGAACATTTTATGCTTAGCAAGAACAATTACGCAGTAGTATATGCTGGGGTTGTCAAACCTTCATAGAGGAAGGTGTACAACAACATTGCGATGGCATAAACGATGATTTCTTTCACAACGACTACAAACTACATAAACTATTGTGAGGTACTATGCTACTAGGCCTACCTCTTCAACGTGGAATATGTTTATCAAACTTGGGCTCTCCCATTTTTCGCGTAGCAGATTCTTTCTATAGAAAGTAGGTTATACAACAAGTTAGATAGGATCTAGAATTATTCCATCATAATGAATCGAACCCCCTGTTAAAGATAGCCTAGAGTGCATGCAACTAAGGAGGAGTGAGTTACTTACACTTGATCACTATAGAAACTGGTTATACTAGATATTATGCTCTTGCATCTGATTGTGCATGCCCCACCAGCAAAGGCAAATATAGATGCAGCCCCAACTTTCCTGATAGGGGGCAAAGCGAATCGCTAAGTGAGTACCCCATTTTGTTCCTTCAATTCCATGCTTTCCTCTCCCCAAGAGGAACAATTGATGTTAATGAGTATTTTTCATTGTGGGGATTTGTCTTTCCTACACCATGGGATTTGTCTTTCTTACATTTGGTTCTCCACATGTATTATCAATGAGGATCACAAGTAGTGGAATCCTTGCTTGTAAGTGTGTGCCATTAATTGTTTGTAGTTCAAAGACATGATCAATCCACATTTCGTAGAAATATAATTCCGAGCAACGTTAGATGATCATAAATTAAGTAAAAGTTGACATAAGTGAATAGTGCAGAGATGATAAAGAAGTATAATGAAAACTTTCAATGGAGTTGTTGCCTATTCAGATATAATTGAATCTCTTAATCTCGCTTACAAGTTTTTCACTTCTTCCTTCATAAGCCTCGATCTTTATGTCACGTCTCACAATAACCATTGTTTCCTTACACATGAGGTTGGCGTGGGAACTTCCGAATTGTGGATTCTAACATGTCCTCGGAGGATATTTAAAGGCATTTCAACGAGCACTAAAACTTTGATAGGAATTATTAGTTGTATAAAAATATTTATCGATAATTGTGTGTTAAAAAATATTTATGAACTTACCATAATTGTATGTTCTGTGGTGTACCATAAGGTAGTTGTAGCATGTTATATATCGAAAGGGAAACAAAAAAGAGTTTACATTTATATTGAATCAAATTTTAATTAAACTATCAAAACAAACATAATGTTGAGGTGAATGTTTAGAGGGTGAAAAAATGTCATTCTCATTAGGTTTGATTATATAAACCATGACTCCTCGACTAATGGAGTGCAATGAGAGATAGTGTATAATAAATAGGATAAATGGGGCACCCCCAGTTCTGGTTCCTTGCTAACGATTTGATCATGCCAGCATCCTCGCCTAGCCATTTGATGGGACCAACATCCCTTCCTAAGAATTGAAATGGAATCAAAAATGCCCTTTATTACATTAGTTGCATCTCTATCATAGGTTAAAATATTATAAAGTGAAATGATAGCCTCGAATGTACGAATATGAAAGCCACCACATTACATGTGCATGCCAATAAAAAGAAAAAAAACCCACCTTCATGCATGGATTACACTTTGCATGCCCACTACAAACAAAGAAATTGACACGTGAAATATGTCATTGGATATTATCCCGTCCAGCTCCAAGTGTGCAATCTAAAATCGACAAGCCAAATATGTCCTTTGATATTTCGTCAGCCAACTCCAACTGTGTAATCCATGGTGATGTAACTTTAATTAAGGAACATTTTATGCTTAGCAAGAACAATTACGCAGTAGTATATGCTGGGGTTGTCAAACCTTCATAGAGGAAGGTGTACAGTAACATTGCAATGGCATAAACGATCATTTCTTTCACAACAAGTACAAACAACATAAATTGTTGTGAGGTACTATGCTACTAGGCCTACCTCTTCAACTTGGAATATGTTTATCAAACTTGGGCTCTCCCATTTTTCGCGTAGAAGATTCTTTCTATAGAAAGTAGGTTATACAACAAGTTAGATAGGATCTGGAATTATTCCATCGTAATGAATCGAACCCCCTATTAAAGATAGGCTAGAGTGCATGCAACTGAGGAGGAGTGAGTTACTTACACTTGATCACTATAGAAACTGGTTATACCAGACATTATGCTCTTGCATCTGATTATGCAGGCCCCACCAACAAAGGCAAATATAGATGCAGCCCCAACTTTCCTAATAAGGGGCAAAGCGAATCACTAAGTGAGTACCCCATTTTGTTCCTTCAATTCCATGCTTTCCTCTCCCCAAGAGGAACAATTGATGTTAATGAGTATCTTTCATTGGGGGGATTTGTCTTTCTTACACCATGGGAAGTTAAAAAACAAGGTGTCGAGCTTTAAAAGTGGTTGGTACTTACCTATGGTTTTGGATCGAAAACCTTTGACAAGAAATCTGTGGACTTGGTTAATTGAATTGAAAGAATACTTGAAACCTTCTATTATACGAAAATTGGTCTTTAAAAAGTACTGATTTTCATCATGGGTTGTTCCAATGCTGTTGTTATTTCATTTATCATGATCTTTGAGGGGCATTGAAGTCTTTGGATAAAATGTGTGGCAGGTACTCTTGTAGGTCATATCTTGGCCGAATGTCCATTATCAGATGTGATGGAGATGTATCCAACCAAGACCTCCAAGGAAAATTCATAACTGCATTTACTTATCAAAATAACCAAAGCTTCCTTAGCTCTTCCCATCCAAAGGTATGATGAAAACTTTTCTTTCTTTTAAACCCAATACTTGTATTTACTAAAAAGGATTTATGCAATTACTATGTAGATCACTTGATAATGGTCAATTGATTGTCTTACAGTATGATTTTTTTTGGTGTGTGTAGACTTTCCCTAGACTCATGGAAAATGGAGTCGTAGTACTAGATATGAGAGTAGATACAGAGCTACCCACAATTGCTTCACTGGTTCTTGACCATGTTAATTTCTATCTCTACAACCAGAGCCCTTCAAAGGTATTTACACCTTGAATTTATATATATTGGATTCCAACACAAGGCTGCATGATTTTATTAGATTTATGTGTGAAAATATAGTGGGATGAGACCATGTTGCCCTTCAAGGAATAGTTTCATAGCTTCTCTTTCCCTATTCCATGATTTCTACAAAGGAATAATATATTTCCACCCCGCTCTGCCCTATTTTACTTGTTACCACAAGACATCAACTGCATGATTTCTTATAACTCCAACGCCATTTCCAGTCTCAGTGGAGCTCCTAAATCTGTTTGAGGAGAGTTATGGAAGTATCAAACAATTTCGTGTCATGTTAATGAAGGAAAAAATTTTCCCTCTTTTACCTTCCTTCCTTCAAGCACAAGTCTTCTACAATTAATGTATAAGAAGGAGAGTCATCTTTCTTCCACGTAGCTTCTTGGTAATGCCCCGACACAATAGACCTACCTCTAGCTAGCAAGCTTAGTAAGAAAACCAAGTCATCCAATCTACCAAGCAAGGAAGACGATGATATAATCACATAAAGATAGCATTGATGCTTCGTTCTCACCAACCCAAATACAACACTAACCACCTTGGAGACTTCTCTCAAAAGACTCAAATCCAAGATCATTCATTACACAACTTTTAGAAAAATAGAAAATCATTGGAACAAATAAAAACATTGTAATATACTACCTCATTAATAGGTATTAACCACTACCTCAGTGTATTGAACTTGCAGAAAAGGAACTGTTGAGATGCAGAAAGAAAGCGGGTGAAATTGTATTCGGTTTTTTGAAACACACCTAGAACTGAGTGAACATTCATGAACCTCAGCAATAACATTCCTTGTTTTTGTCCCCTATACCTGCTTTTGTTTTCTCCTGCCTTCTTTACCAATAGGTATCTTAGCCCATATAAGTAAGGCACTCTCAGTAATACACAAAATAGAAAAATAGGTACAAGCAGAGAACTATAAATAAGTAACATATCCAATAATAGGTACTACACACGGAGGAGTAGGACTGTCGTAAAATAACATGTCCAATCGATGGCATCTAGCATTAGGGCTTAAAAAACTTTGGATATAAATAAGTTGTCACTACATACAAAAACTTTGGATATAAATGAGTTGGCACAATGTACAACATTCTTGAACTTTGGATAAATATAACTTAGTCACAATATTTCACATTGTGATGAACGAAGCCTGTAATAAGAGGTCGATTTCCTTCAAAAAGAATACTTCGTTAAAATTTGGATGAATAAAGATCAACACTATAAAACTTTGGTTAAAAAATGATAAATCTAGAAAACAAACAGTCAACAACTCACACATAAATGATCACCCGATCATTATAGTCATGTTGAAGACATAAACGATCTACCAATCGTTATAGTCATGTTGAAGGAAGGGACTAATAAGGGGATTAAATTTGATTTAAGGGACAACACATTTAAATAATGATGGTGTTGTAAAATCAAATTTTGGTAGTAATTATATTGAGTAAAAATTTGAATTTATAAGGGATTTTGGAAATATAAAATGTACATTTTTGGGTGGAAGAGATGTTGTAATGTCATATACTACAAACATTTGGACTCAATAAAATTACATAAAATAAAATTAAATAAAAAGATTAATGTAAGTAACCTAAACATTTTAACTTAAAAGTATTCATGTGGAATATTTTCTATTTAAAGGAGGAAATTAAACCAACTTAGACCCATGTTATGTCCAAATCTAACAAGCTAAAGGGATCAAATCTCTTTCGACTATAAAAGATATTCGTATCTCAAGAGATTTGATCCCTTTGGGTGCTTGGTAGATCCGAAGTTAAGATGTATCTAGGATTGTTTTACAAATTTTAGTTGGCCTGAGAGGCACTCTCGAGCCGAGTATAGAAGAAATGTTGTAATGTACTGTCTTGTAAGTATTTTGACTTGGTCAAATTACATAAAAACAAAATTAAATTAAAAAATAAAATAAATAAATAATTAAACATTATAGGACTCTATTTTAAATTCACATGGTTTTTCTCATGATATTTCTAACCCAGGGTTTTTCCAATGATATTCTTTGGCAACAAAGGATATGCTTATTCCTAGGAAGACTATACAAGCAACATATAACTCAAATACCATTTTCCATTCAAGGTGCAAACCCATGAGATTACATTCCTCTTCCATCAAAAGTGACACATATCAATTTCATAATCATGGTGACAAACCATCAAAAGAAGAATTCATGAGGAAAAAGAAGGTTTAAGTTTTAAATAAAGTGAGAATATAGACAATGGTTCAAATAAATGGAGATAATTTTAAAACTTTACTTATTTATTTGTATTTAAAGATTTCAGGCAATCTTAAATAAATGGATATATTTTTCATGTTCTTATACTCAAAATTTGAAAAAAATCGGATTTTTTTTCAACCTTTTTAGTTTCTACCATATTTCGAAGAAGTGGAAACATATTGTGTAGAGGTTTTACATAGTTTCCCTAATTAAGAAGTTGTGGAATTATCTATAGGAGCTATTTTATGGTTTTATTTTAGTTATTATAGTGATTTTGTTTAAGATGAATTCAAATGTTTTATTTTTAGTCAAATTTAAATCTATAATAGTTGACCAACTTAGCAATTTTTGTAATTGAAGATGTATTTTTAAATGTAAAGATAAATGTAATATATCTAAAATTAAAAACAAAATAAAAAACTTAAAAAATTTAACCATTTAAATTTACCCCCTTTATTTTCATGTGAGTTTTTTTTTAATATTGTCTAAAGTAATTGAGTTGTTCCTCTCACATGAACTATTTGTATTATTTTATTGTTTCAAAAGAATATCAATTAAGAATATGTTTTTATATTATTGAAACTAAATGCAAACCATTGGTTTATGGAACTCTTATTTTTGGGCTCAAATAAAAGAATTCCCATATAAAGGTTGTTGCCATGTATCTATGCCACAACTTCAATACTCACAAGGACTTGTGAGGTATAATGATCTATTTATATATATATATATATATATATATATATATATATATATATATATATATATATATATATATATATATATATATATATATATATACAATTTTTTTTCTAAGTCGTAGATGTGCATCCCTAAGATGCATCTCCTACAACCTCAAGTCACAATTATTGCAACTTTAATGCATAATTGCAGCAGCCCTAAGTTACAACTACTATTCCCTTATTAAAATAAAAGAATCATCACATAAATGTTGTTTCTATGTATCTATCCCTAAACTTGAATATTGAAAAGGAATTTTCAAGTATAATGATATCTTAATATATATGTTTTCCCATATATATATAACTTTTTATTCCAAGTAGCAAATGCTACATCCCCAACTCATAGCTTCTGCAACCTTAAGCATCAATTGTTGCAATTTTAACACATGGTCACTGCAACAAGATACAAGGGATTATTTTATCAAACCACTGCTACAACCTTAAGTTATAGTTGTTATTCCCTTACTCAAATAAAATAATTCTCATATAAATGTCGGTTTCCATGTATCTATGCCTCAGCTTCAATACTAATAAGGGCTTGTTAGGTATAATGATCTCTTAATTCCCCATTATTTTCAAATTGACTATGACTTATTGTAAAGCCCACCCTTTTCCTCTCACCATACATTCCACTATCTTAGAAATCAATTGTCAGAAGGGGATTTAGGCACTCATTGAATTTCAAACTTTTAAGGGGTAAATTTTCTGGTCATGAATCATCTCATTCTAGTTACTCCCTTAAAGTGCCATTCTGAAGTAGTTTCTGTAAATCATTCTAAAAAACAACATTTGTGGAAAAAAAATTGTGGAGGACCATTCTTATAAGTATTTCCATAAACTTTAACAACAATGTTGGCATCAATGACTATATAGGACCCTTCCTTATTCTCTAAAAAAAACTCCATTCCAGTATACATTAGGTCATCTTTTTGAACTACATTTAATCTTATATGTGCCTGAGTTAAAAAAGAGTTCTATTTAGAGCCTCTGAATGTCTAGATGGAAGCTCATTCATTTTTTTTTAATTTCCAATGACGTCGGTCTTATAACGTTGTTTCCTGCAAAATTCCATTGGTCTGATAATGTCCTAGTGTCAGACTTCAGAAACCCATTTCGACAGCACAAACGTCACAACTATGGTAGGTTCGTCATAATATATTTTAAAAAATCCATGATGACATCATTCTTCTAACTCCCTTTTTGATGGTAGAAACATCGCAACTACGGTAGGTTTGTCGTATTATCTTTCCAAAAATTTTGCAGCATTGTCAATCTTCCGACTCACATTTGGACAACACAAACATCATAACGATGGAAATTTTGTCAGAAAATATTTTCATGAAATTCTCAATAACGTCAATCTTCGAGTACAATTTTCGACATTAAAGTGTGTTGTCACAATGGGTAAATTTTCAAAAGAAGTTTACTTTCAATAGGTCATCTAACGATGGTTTGCAAAAAATATATAGGAGCATTTATCAAACTTTCGAAGAAATGTCAATGAGTATATTCAACGAACATATTTCAGAGATTCGATGATGATTATCATCATAATTTTGATGAAAAAGAAGATGTCAAAATTACAACTTCACCGGAAACGACATTTCCTCAAAGCTCCTTTTTCATTATAGTGACAAAACATCATTGCAAAAATGACAATGTCATCATAAATTGGATCAATATTTAGTAGTGTCAGCTTGGAAACAAGGGTTGATGTATCTCACTTTTGGAGGGCCTCAATAGGCCATAATTCAAACCCACATGCAGAATTTTCCCTCTACATCAATGCAACCCTTCACACCATCCCTCCTCGATCACAACTACTTGCTTATCCTATTCATATCCCCAATATTGGTAAGGCATCCCAATTAGGCCATGGTAGTGAGCTTGCAACTTACCCAACATACTCGTTCTCTTCCTTAGATTGCCATGATATTCACTTGAGATTACAGAAGACCTTAGACAAAGAACATCCTATTGTACATATTGAAGATCTCAATGAGGAAGTTCTGAATAAAGAAATGGAACCAGTTCAATCTCTAGATACCTCAAGAATAAACCAAGTTCACCAAGAACCATGGCTTCCTCTTTACTTAGAAAGACTCTACCTAGAGAAAAAAATTAGTCATCCTCAATTTGATCTTCAAGGTGAGCTTAAAAATATGTGTGTTGGCATATCATTATTCCAAGAAATCAAGGATATCGCTACTTAATCGAAATTGGTAAGGGATTTGTTTCTAAGGAAGCCCAATAGAAAAGGAAAGGATCCCCAAACTGTTCATGTTATGGGAAAGCTAGCATACCTTATGATGGGGGAGTTCTCATGGCAAAATACTCAAACCCTAGGAGCCTAGTCGTTAATGTGTAAATCAACCATACTCTCATCGCAATCACATTGATTGACCTTAGGGATTCCATCAATATTATGATTCATGAAACCATGGAATCTCTAGGAATTTTCGATCTCAAGAAGACCCCCATAGTGCTATAACATGTTGATATATCAACTATCAAACTAGAAGTAATCTTGGAAGATGCAGTGATCTTAGTATATTCATGGGGATATCCCACCGACTTCATGGTCCTTCAATCCAAGTCTTCTATGGTAGGATATCCTTTAATCTTGGTAAGGCCATGCTTGGCCACTCTAGATGCTTGTATTGGCTATAGGTTTCGTAACATGATCATTTCCCATGGTATCTCAACAAAACAACTTACCCTATATCCTCCCACGAATATAGATCTTGAAACATCACATGGGTGAGTGGAGAAGAGAGTGATAAAGAGGAAGTTTCCCATTTAACATAATTTGTGGAATTCAAAGAAATCAAATTTAAAAAACAATAATTATTAAACTAGAATAATAACCTCAAAATTAACAAATATATATCAAGCAATTAAACTAAATACCCTAACTATTTAAGTAGCTAAGCTGGATCAGTTCTTCAACTTGTCCTGATGATGAACCACACTAGTTGGTTCCAAACGCGTCGAAAAATGATTATTTATGTGATTTCGCCAAAAATTCTCTAAACAATGTTATGGATCACGGAAGTCTAAATTCCTTAATAAATCAAATTTACATTAAAAACAATAATCTAGAATTGAAAATTATAGAATATTTAACCTCTTACAAAATTAAATAAATATTATATGAATCAATTAAAACTAAATATAGTAATGATTCCAAAGGAAACGTCAATCACAAGGCCTGGGTATCTTGAGTGTTGACTAAGGTGTTGTTCAATCTAGCAAAGATTTCAAAGGCAATGGTGATGAGGTTGTTATGATATGTGAATAGGTTTCACTCAAGTATGAATAAAGATAATCTGAGAGAAGATAATATAACAACAATAACACAATAAACAAATTTCAACCTTGAAAAGATAACTAAAAAAAACGATCCAATAGATTTATTATAATTATAATTAATTTAAAGACAATTCAAAGAATTAGTATAGCAATAACCCAAAAAAAAAATGGCAACTCGAGAACTATAACTTAAACGAAAGCTACTTTGACATGAAGCAACAAGTGGAAAACCCAAATTGAGAAAAACTACTACTATTACCATTATATGCTCAAATAAAATAAGAAAACTCTACCACAAATTACAATGGGAAATAACTAAATTCATAAAAGAATTCATGACATGTAATCCATGACTCAAATACCAACAGTACACTATATGCATAAACCAAGACTGCAAATACTCTAAAATTACAATGGAGAAGCCTCAAGACATCTAAAATTGTAAAGACTGCATCACATATAAGTCGAAACAAAACCATATGCTAAACCATCACCTTAAACTTAGTAGCTTTAACTCTTTCACCAAATCAAATTTACTATTTCCTTATCCAATAGAAAAAATTCCCACTAAGAGAATATGCACCTTTTTACCCATATGTCAAGGAGTCAAAATATGGACCCTTTTACCAATTTGAATCCGGCTGAGAAGATTACCCTCCCTCGGAACTATGGGAACAAACCATCGCAGCAACCAAAAATGAGCTCCGGTCCTAACCGATTGATCTCATAGTAACCCAAGGTTCCTAAATAACTGCCGTTACATAGAAGCCACTTGCGTCGGCCGCAAATATGGAAGAGTACCAGCCGTGATCGTTACTTTTTCCATGGATATGAATTCCTCTCTCTATATAAATATTGTAACAAAATCTCGCTACTATCATCCAATCTTTTTCACTTCATCGCAATCTCAGAGCAATCCAAACTTTTTCACTTCATCGTGCCTATCTGTCCACTTGCTCAGATCATGGATCAATCAGCCACGCCGAAAGCCGAGGAAGTATGCAATAATGATAATAATGATATTGTGAAATTGCAGAGTAGCGATGGCAAAATATTTGAGGTGGAAACAGAGGTGGCATCGACTTCAGGCATCATAAAGAGAATGATGGGGGACTTGGGCACCAACATTACCATTCCTCTGCCTCTCGTTTCTGCCAAGATTCTGCGTCGCGTTATTCAATATTGCAGATACCATGTTGTTGATGCCCCCACTGTATCGCTTGATGCCGTCAAAACGTGGGATGAGGAGTTCGTGAAAGCTCTTGTAGAAGATCGCGCCATACTGTTTGAAGTTACAAAGGCTGCCCACTACCTGGTGGTCACAAATCTTTTGGACTTGATGTGTCAAACTATTGCCGATATGTTGAAAGGGAAAACCGCTGAACAGATGCGTGCGCTTTTCAACATTCGGAATGAAAATTAATCGTTAAATCACTCTGCCATACCTTGCTTTCTGCAATTCGGTTCGTTTGAACATGAATTTGAGAGCATGTCATTAGGTTTAGATTCGCTGCAAACACCATGTTCAGTGTACACATTTCGTTACGCATTTTGGCACTTTGACCTTTTCCAGGAGCAGTTTTTGCAAATTAAAGGCAGTATTATACTATGGGACGGGAATTTTTATGACACAAAATTTCTCGTTATTTTGGGATAATAAACGAAAAAATGTAGTCAATTTTACATAGGCTATGGGATGTGAAAGTGATAAGTAATGTAACATTGTTAGTACGTTGATAGAAATATGTTGCCAGTATACATGATTATGTTACAGAGTACTCCCTTTGCACTTTGAATGCGGTAACTCTCCGGTTGTAATTACTTTGCATGCGGTGACTTTTTTTGTTGTAATTACTTTCCATGTAGTGAATTGTTATGATTATTATGGTGTATTTGATAGGATTATTTTGCATGTAGTGAATTGGTACTTTTATTGTTGTGTTTATAGGGGTTTTACAGCTCAGTATGGTGTAGATATTCAGTATGAGGTAGATCTCACCTACCTAGTATGGGGGTAGATCTCACTTTATATTTAAGAATATTCAAAAGAAAGTTTTATTTAGGTGAAGCATATGGGTCAAATACCATGTGCCAAATTATTATTAATAATATGCAAAAAACATTCTTAACCCTAATATTAATATTAATAAAAATAAAGATGGCACATGGTATTGAGAACCAATGGTATTGACCCATGGTATATAGGTGGAATGTAGATTATTTAAAGGGGGGAGTTAAACCAACATAGATCTATCTTTAATCTAGATCTACTAACCCCGGAGAGGGATCAAATATCTTGATATGTCAACTAGCATAAAGTAAAAAAAGATAAGATTTGATCTCTCAGTGAGCTTGGTAGATGAGACTAAAGATGGATCTATGCTAGTTTAGTTAGAGGTATGAATAGTTGTTATTCTTATTTATGTTTAATATAATAATAATAATAAAGTACTATTTAATGTTTGTCTGGATAAGTATAGAAGAGATATTGTAATCTAATGTGATGTTATTGTAATTCTAATTAATTTATTGTTTTTTCAAAGATTTAGTGTTGTATTTATCAAAAAAATTGGTAAGTTGTTGAATTACTAATTTTCTCTAAAGCTACTTTTAATTGTTTTTTGGTCCATAATTTTCTTCTCCAAAGTTTGTCTAGGCTAAATCTTCTCATATTCCCCGATTTTTTGTTTAAGTAAAAATAAGAAAACTACTTTTGTTTATTTTAATTTTAAATAATTTTAGATTCATAGTTTGAAATTGTTTGAAATTGTGAACAGTGCGCTATTTGTTAGTTGAAACTAAGCATTTGCCAATAGATCTAAAATTGCACATAGTGGGCGAAGCCCTACCCAATAGATCTAAAATTGTAAATAGTGGGTTGCTTGTTAGTTGAAACGAAGCCCTAACGCTTCACAATGCGGCTACTAGTATCTGAATCTGTGAAGAAAATAATAGAAAACTTTCGTTTAATAACGAGCATGGAAAAACAAAGAGGGTGATTTCCCGTCCATTTTTTACAAATCAATGAAAGAACGATGCCACTTTCACGTTTAGCAATCCTTAGCAAAGCAGCCTTTGAGAGAAATAAGTTCTTAAATGGTCGTTTGCAATGGATAGCATTGCAAGGCACAAATTAGTGGAAGTTACATTCACACTCCCTCCCAAACGCCACTTAACATGAAAGTACGCATAGCTTAGCCATATAAGAGAACATTAAGTATGTATAGCTTAGCAATATAGCTTTATAGATGGAGTGATATATATATACACGAAATGGGTTAAAAACCATGTTTTGAAATTCACAAAACCTATTGTCTTCCACCTTATATATGGAGTGAGATTTATATATGCAAATTTTATTTTGACAATAATTATTTTGAGAATGTTTATATCTTGAGTTACATTCTAAGTCTTTCCACGACCTAAGTTTGAAGAAATATTATTACATTTGGTTTTCCACATGTATTATCAATGAGGACAGCAAACAATGGAATCCTTGCTTGTAAATGTATGCCATTAATTGTTTGTACTTCAAAGACATGATTAATCCACATTTGGTAGAAATATAATTCCGAGCAACATTAGAAGATCATACATTAAGTAAAAGTTGATATAAGTGAATAGTGCAGAGATAATAAAGAAATATAATGAAAAATTTCAATGGAGCTGTTGCCTATTCAAATATAATTGAATCTCTTAATCTCGCGTACACATTTTTCACTTCTTCCTTCATAAGCCTCGATCTTTTTCACATCTCACAATAACCCTTGTTTCCTTACGCATGAGTTTGGCGTGGGAACTTCTGAATCGTGGATTCTACCATGTCCTCGGAGGATATTTGAAGGCATTTCAATGAGCACTAAAACTTTGATAGGAATTATTAGTTGTATAAAAATATTTATTGATAATTGTGTTTTAAAAATTATTTATGAGCTTACCATAATTGTGTGCTCTTTCCGGTAAATATATTCTTTCTCTGGTGTACCATAAGGTAGTTGTAGCATGTTATATATCGAAAGGGAAAAAAAAAGAGTTTACATTTATCTTGAATCAAATTTTAATTAAACTATCAAAACAAACATAATGTTGAGGTGAATGTTAAGAGGGTGAAAAAATGTTACTTTCATTAGGTTTTGATTATATAAACCATGACTCCTTGACTAATGGAGTGCAATGGGAGATAGTGTATAATAAATAGGATAAATGGGGCACCCCTAGTTTTGGTTCCTTGCTAACCATTCGATCATGCCAGCATCATTGCCTAGTCGTTTGATGGGGCCAACATCCCTTCCTAAGAATTCAAATGGAATCAAACATGCCATTTATTACATTAGTTGCACCTCTATCACATGTTAAAATATTATAAAGTCAAATTATAGCCTCGATGTGCCAATATGAAAGCCACCACATTACATGTGCATGCCCATAGAAAAAAACGAAACCCACCTTCATGCATGGATTACACTTTGCATGCCCACTACAAACAAGGAAATTGACACATTAGTATATGCTTGGGTTGTCAAACCTTCATAGAGGAAGGTGTATAGTAATGTTGCAGTGGCATAAATGATGAATACTTTCACATGATGACACAAATGATGATTTCTTTCATGAGTACAAACTACATAAACGGTTGTGAGGTACTATGCTACTAGGCCTGCGTCTCAAGTTGGAATATGTTTATCAAACTTGGACTCTCTTATTTTTTGTGTAGCATATTCTTTCTATAATAGGTAGGTTATACAACAAGCTAGATAGGAACTGGAATTATTCTATCATAATGAATCAAACCCCCTATGAAAGAAAGGTTAGAGTGCATGAAACTAAGGAGGAGTGAGTTACTTTCATTTGATCACTGTAGCAACTGGCTATACTAGATATTATGCTCTTGCATCTAATTGCGCATGCCCCACCAACAAAGGAAAATATAGATGCAGCCCCAGCTTCCATGATAGGGGGTAGAGCGAATCGCTAAGTGAGTACCCCATTTTGTTCCTTCAGTTTCATGCTTTCCTCTCCCCAAGTGGAACAATTGATGTTAATGAGTATTTTTCACTGTGGGGATTTGTCTTTCTTACACGATGGGAAGTAAAAAAACAAGGTGTCGGGCTTTGAGGCCTCGGTTACTAGCCCTACACCTAAATGTGAACATAATTTTTAGATAATTACAACACTAAAAGGCTTGGTAATTTCATAGATAAAGCAGTTGGTACTTACCTAAGGTTTTGGATCGAAAACATTTGACAGGAAATCTATGGACCTGGTTCATTGAATTGAAAGAATACTTGAAACCTTCTATTACCTGAAAATTACTCTTTGAAAAGTACTGATTTTCATCATGGGTTTTTCCACTGTTGTTCTTTCTTTTATCATGGCCTTTGAGGGGCACTGAAGTCTTTGGATAAAATATGTGGCTGATACTCTTGTAGGTCGTATCTTGGCCGAATGTCCATTATCATATGTGATGGAGATGTATCCAACCAAGACCTCCAAGGAAATATTCATAGCTGCATTTACTTATCGAAATAACCAAAGCTTCCTTAGCTCTTCCCATCCAAAGGTATGATGTAGACTTTTCTTTCTTTTAAACCTAATACTTGTATTTACTAAAAAGGATTGATGCAATTATTATGCAGATCACTTGATAATGGTCAATTGAATTGTCTTAAGTATTATTTTTTTTGGTGTGTGCAGACTTTCCCTAGACTCATGGAAAACGGAGTCGTAGTACTAGATATGAGAGTAGATTCATAGCTACCCACAATTGCTTCACTAGTTCTTGACCATGTTAATTTCTATCTCTACAACTAGAGGCCTTCAAAGGTATTTACACCTTGAATTTCTATATATTGTATTCCAACACAAGGCTGCGTGATTTTATTAGATTTATGTGTGAAAATATAGTGGGATGAGACCATGTTGCCCTTCGAGGAATAGTTTCATAGCTTTTATTTCCCTATTCCATGATTTCTACAGAGGAATAATATGTTTCCACCTCGCTCTGCCTATTTTACTTGTTACCACAGGATGTCAACCTGCATGATTTGCTGTAACTCCAACGCCATTTCCAGTCTTGGTGGAGCTCCTGAATTTGTTTGATGAGAGTTATGGAAGTATCAAACAATTTTGTGTCATGTTAATGAAGGAAAAAATGTTCTCTCTTGTAGCTTCCTTCGTTTGAGAACAAGTCTTCTACAAGTAATGTATAGGAAGGAGAGTTATCTTTCTTCCACATAGCTTATTGGTAATGCCCCGACACAATAGACCTACCTCTATCTAGCTCGCAAGCTTAGTAAGAAAACCAGGTCACCCAATCTGCCAAGCAGGGAATCGGATGATATAATCGCGTACAGATAGTACTAATGCTTTGTTCTCACCAACCCAAATACAACACTATCCACCTTGGAGACTTCTCTCAAAAGACTCAAATCCAAGATCATTCATTGCACAAGTTTTAGAAAAATAGAAAATCATTGTAACAAATAAAAAAACATTGTAATATACTACCTCATTAATAAGTATTAACCACTACCTCAGTGTATTGTACTTGCAGAAAAGGAACTGTTGAGATGCAGAAAGAAAGTGGGTGAAATTGTATTTGGTTTTTTGAAACGTACCTAGAACCGAGTGAATGTTCATGAACCTCAGCAATAACGTTCCTTGTTTTTGTCCCTTATACCTGCTTTTGTTTTCTCCTGTCTTCTCTACCAATAGGTATCTTAGCCCATCTCAGTAAGGCACTTTCAGTGATACACAAAAAATAGAAAAATAGGTACAAGCAAAGAACTGTAAATAAGTAACATGTCCAACAATAGGTACTACACATGGAGGAGTAGGACTGTCGTAAAATAACATGTGCAATCGATGGCATCTAGCATTAGGGCTTAAAGAACTTTGGATATAAATAAGTTGTCACTACATACAAAAAATTTCGATATAAATGAGTTGTCACAATGTAAAACATTCTTGAACTTTGGATAAATATGGCTTAATCACAATATTTCACATTGTGATGAACGAAGCCTGTAATAAGAGGTCAATTTCCTTCAACAAGAACGTTTCGTTAAAATTTGGATGAATAAAGATCAGCACTATAAAACTTTGGTTAAAAAATGATAAATCTAGAAAACAAACAGTCAACAACTCAATTAACTATGCATAAATGATCACCTGATCATTATAGTCATGTTGAAGGCATAAATGATCTACCGATCGTTATAGTCATGTTGAAGGAAGGGACTAATAAGGGGATTAAATTTGACTTAAGGGACAACACATTTAAATAATGATGGTGTTGTAAAACCAAATTTTGGTAGTAATTATGTTGAGTAAAAATTTGAATTTCTAAGGGATTTTGGAAATATAGAATGTACATTTTTGGGTGGAAGAGATGTTGTAATGTCATGTACTATAAACATTTGGACTCAATAAAATTACATAAAGTAAAATCAAATAAAAAGATTAATGTAAGTAACCTAAACATTTTAACTTAAAAGTATTCATGTGGAATATTTTCTATTTAAAGGAGGAAATTAAACCAACTTAGACCCATGTTATCTCCAAATCTAACAAGCTAAAGAGATCAAATCTCTTTCGACTATAAAAAATATTTGTATCTCGAGAGATTTGATCCCTTTGGGTGCTTGGTAGATTCGAATTTAGGATGTATCTAGGATGGTTTTACAAAATTTTAGTTGGCCTCAAATTTTAGTTGGCCTCAGAGGCACTCTCGAGCTGAGTATAGAAGAAATGTTGTAATGTACTGTCTTGTAAGTATTTTGACTTGGTCAAATTACATAAAAACAAAATTAAATTAAAAAATAAAATAAATAAATAATTAAACATTATGGGACTCTATCTTAAAAGCACATGGTTTTTCTCATGGTATTTCTAACCCAGGGTTTTTCCCATGATATTCTTTGGCAACAAAGGATATGCTTATTCCCAAAAGACTATACAAGCAACATATAACTCAAATACCAATTTTCATTCAAGGTGAAAACCCATGAGATTACATTCCTCTTCCATCAAAAGTGACACATCAATTTCATAATCATGGTGACAAACCATCAAAAGAAGAATTCATGAGGAAAAAGAAGGTTTTAGTTTTAAATAAAGTGAGAATATAGACAATGGTTAAAATAAATGGAGATAATTTTAAAACTTTAGTTATTTATTTGTATTTAAAGAGTTCATGAAATCTTAAATAAATAGATATATTTTTCATGTTCTTATACTCAAAATTTGGAAAAAAAATCGGAATTTTTTCAACTTTTTAGTTTTTACCATATTTCGAAGAAGTGGAAACATATTGTGTAGAGGTTTTACATAGTTTCCCTAATTAAGAAGTTGTGGAATTATCTATAGGAGCTATTTTATGGTTTTATTTTAGTTATTATAATGAATCCCTAATTGTGGCAGCCCTAAGTTTTATCGTATAAAGGTTGTTTCTCTCTCTCTCTCTCTCTCTCTCTCTATACTATATATATAATATATATATATATATATATATATAGAGAGAGAGAGAGCAGAGCAGAGAGAAGACTATTTTATTCTAAGTCGTAGATGTGAATCCCTAATTGTGGTAGCCCTAAGTTTTATCGTATAAAGGTTGTTTCTATGTATCTATGCCTCAACTTCAATATTGAAAAGGAATTTTCAAGTATAATGATATCTTAATATATATGTTTTCCTGTATATATATAATTTTTTATTCCAAGTAGTAGATGCTGCATGCCCAAGTCACGACTTCTGCAACCTTAAGCATCAATTGTTGCAACTTTAACACATAGTCACTGCAACAAGATACAAGTGATTATTTTATCGAACCACTGCTACAACCTTAAGTTATAGTTGTTGTTCCCTTAAATAAAGGAATTCTCATATAAATGTCGGTTTCCATGTATCTATGCCTCAGCTTCAATACTAACAATGGCTTGTTAGGTATAATGATCTCTTAATTCCCCATTATTTTCAAACTGGCTATGACTTATTGTAAAGCCCACCCGTTTCCTCTCACCATACATTCCACTATCTTAGAAATCAATTGCCAGGTGGAGATTCAGGCACTCATTGAATTTCAAACTTTTATGGGGTAAATTCTCTGGTCATGAATCATCTCATTCTAGTTACTCCCTTAAAGTTCCATTTTGAAGCAGTTTGTGTAAACCATTCTAAAAAATAACATTAGTGACATAAAAAAATTGTGGAGGACCATTCTTATAAGTATTTCTATAAAATTTAACAACAATGTTGGCATCAATGACTATATAGGACCTTTCTTTATTCTTTAAAAAAAAACTCCATTCCACTATACATTAGGTGATCTTTTTGAACTACATTTATTCTTATATGTGCCTGAGTTAAAAAAGAGTTATATTTATAACCTCTTAATGTCTAGATGGAAGCTCGTTCATTTTTCTTTTTCCAATGATGTCGATCTTATAATGTCATTTCCTTCAAAATTCCATTGGTCTTACAATGTCCTAGTGTCAGCCTTCAAACACCCATTTCGACAGCACAAACGTAGCAACTATGGCAGGTTTGTCGTAATATATTTTAAAAAATCTATGATGACATCAATCTTCGAACCCATTTCTAATGGTAGAAACATCGGAACAATGGTAGGTTTGTCACAAAGTGTCATCGTAAATTGTAGTGTGAGCTTGGAAACACGGGTTGATGAATCGCACTTTTGGAGGACCTCGATAGGCCATAATTCAAACCCACATGCAAAATTATCCCTCTACACCAATGCAGCCATTGGCAGCATCCCTCCTCGACTGCAACTACTCCCTTATCCTATTCATATCCCTAATTTTGGTAGGGCATCCCAAGTAGGCCATGGTAGTGGGCTTTCAACATATTGCTGATATGTTTAAGGGGAAAACCTTTGAACAAATGTGTGAGCTTTTCAACATTCGGAATGAAAATTAATCGTGAAATCACTCTGCGATTGTAGAGTACCTTGCTTTTTGCAATTCGGTTCTTTTGAACATGAATTTGAGAGCACGTCATTAGGTTTAGGTTCGTTGCAAACATTATGTCACTGTACACATTTCCTTATGCATTCTAGTTTTTTTGGCACTTTGACTTTTTTCCCGTAGCAAATTTTGCAATTTAAAGGCAGTATTATACTCTGGGACGGGAATTTTTATCACAAAAATCGTTCATCTTTCAATATGTTATCTTAGGGTCATAAATGAAAAAATATTGTTAATTTTACATAGGCGATGGAATGTGAAAGTGACAAGTGCTGTAACATTGGTAATACCTTGATAGAAACATGTACACCATTTGCACTTTGAATGCGGCGACTCGCTCCTTTCGTTGTTATTATTTATTTGGAAGTATGAATGGTTGTTGTTCTATGTTCCAAATTATTTTTAATATAATAAACGTTATTTTAGGGTCATAAATGAAAAAATATTGTTAATTTTACATAGGCGATGGAATGTGAAAGTGACAAGTGCTGTAACATTAGTAATACCTTGATAGAAACATGTACACCGTTTTCACTTTGAATGCGGTGACTCACTCCTTTCGTTGTTATTATTTATTTGGAAGTATGAATGGTTGTTGTTCTATGTTCCAATTTATTTTTAATATAATAAAAGAAAAAGATATTGTTTAATGTTTGTATGGATAGTATAGAAGATATATTGTAATGTAATGTGATCTTATTGTTATATTATGCTATTTAAATATTTTGGTTTAATTGTTTAATCAATATAAATTTATCTTAATCATGGATCTAATATGAGCTAAGCTGGATCAAGTTTTTTTTTTTTTTTTTTTTTTTTTTTTTGTTTTGTTTTTTTTCTAGTGCCAACTTGTTTTAGAGTGCAAAAAACAATGTGAAATTTTTTATTGTTTAATTTATATTTTTTAATTTTATAGGGATTACAAAATTAAATGAATATTAGATGAAATAATTAAAATTAAATATAGTAATGATTCCAAAAGAAACATCAATCACAAGACTTGGTTGTCTTGACCATTGACTAAGGTGTTGTTGAATCTAGCAAGGACTTCAAAGGCAATGGTGATTAGGCTATTATGTTATGTGAATAGGTTTCACTCAAGTGTTAGAAATTAAGACAATGTGAGAGAAAATTAATTATAACAACAATAACACATTAATAGATTTTAACCTGGAAAACTTAAGCTAAAAAAAAGAGCTAATACATTTATTATTATCATTAATAAAGAAAAATTATGTGAGAGAAAACTATTATAGCAACAATAACACATAAAACATGCTTCAACCCAAAATCCGTATGACTTAAATGAAAGCATGCTTTGACATAAAGCAAAACCTAGAAACCCAAACTGAGAGAAACTAGCTATTATTATTGTTGTTGTTGTTGTTGTTGTTGTTGTTGTTATTATTATATGGCTAAATGCAATCATGTGCCCTCTTCCGCAAATTACAATGTGCAATCCCTAAGTATTTTAGAATACTTGATGACATGTAATCCATGAACTTTAATACCACTAGCTACCAAAACTATAGTCATTAACCATGAATCTCGAGTACTCTGCAACACATTACAATGGAGAATCCTCAAGCCTTTTAAACCTTTTAAAAGGCTTCGTCACTTATAATCCATAAACTCTAATATCATAAGGCACCAAAACCATATGCCTAAAATGACCACTTGAACTTAATAACTTTGACTCTTTCACCTACTCAAATTTACCATATCCTTATCCAATGACTCAAAAAAATAAAAACCCACTCAAAGAGAAAATGCATTTTTTTAGCCATATGTCAAGGAGTCAAAATCATATGAAAAATTTGAATCCAGTTAAGAGCATTTCCCTCCCTCGGAACCAAGGTTGGAATTTGATGGAAAAAATACCTGTCATAGGCCATTTTGCATGGTAAATACGTTTAAAATTTTTATGTTACTGTTTATTGTGATGTTTATTAAACTTTTCAAAACAATTTTTTGACGATTACTATTTTTTCCAAGAACTTCATTAATAACCTCGTACATAGACATGGATTCATCGAGATTTCACGGCAATGACCACACTCCCACTCAGGCTCAGTGCCTTCGGCTAACATGCTCAATATTCCACTGTTCTGATTTTCTCATGATCCAACTAAACAAATATGCATTCAATTCCACCACATCCCTAAGGAGTTCAAATTCAACAGTTTCATGGACAAACTTTTTGAAATGACAACAAACCATAGAGCACCTGGTAATCAATATTTGGATGGAAACAACAAAACAAAAAATCTGTGGGGGTAACGCTAACACTAGCTACAACACATACATCGATGGATGACTACATAGTTTTCATCGTATTCGTGTTTAAGGTAATTGGCGTTGAACAACTACATACAACTGGGATGGAGGATCTTGCATCTAGAGAAAGGTTAGTTTTTTTCTCTGATTTATGGTATTAATTTCTTATTAAAATTTCATTAATGTGTATCAATGAGACTCCAGGGGTACCTTATCCCCTAACATAAGGAGATGCTCTTATGGTTTTCGTTATTACCATGATGGTTATAAGTGCTTCAACTACATTGTTTCGCATACTGATGATGTGTTATTGTTGTTATTGCCAGTCTGTTACCTCCTCCAAAAGAGAAATCGAAATAAACTCAAGAAATTATAATTGAAACTTGGTGTTGATACAAACATTTTATTTTTTTCACCTTTTCATTTTGGTTTAACATATTTTCCCCATCATTTTAAGTTTTTTTTTTGTAGGCAAAGGTGTTACTCTTTTCTTTCTATTTATTCAAATCAAAATTGTACATCAGAATTGGTGGAGCCAACCACACGCCCACTTGGGGAAACCGAGTGGGGCATCCACCTAAAGTTTTAAACCGTCGACCAAAAATAAAAGTACCAAAGTCTGTTTATCCATGCTAAATATACTAAACAATCTTTCCAAGTTCTGATTCTGCTGATATACAAATGACTGTTATCTATCACTAAACTTTGAAACTTGTCTACCCTATCTATATTATGCAAATTCATCAAAAAGGAAAACAAAACGGGGATTAGTCAGTTGCTACCCCTGGACTCTAAGAAATCTCCTTGTTGCCCTGCTGTTGTCCCTCTTTTAGCATCTGCTGGATCTCATCCAGCTTTTTCTCCTGCATCTCCAAGGTGATATGAATAATGCGCAGCTCCCTCCTCAAATTTGGGACTCCTTGCACCAATTCTGCCATCTTAGTAGTTGCCTGCTCCAAGGCCTTAGCCAATAACCTTTTCATTACCCAGTAGATATGTAAAGACTGTTTAAACAGGGACATTCTGCCTCTAGTATTTCCAGGATCATGGATAAGAAATTCCCAGTCTTCCATCTCAGAGTCTGACTGGGCTTGGATGGCTTCCTCTTCCATGTTTTGAATAATCCTCCTAATTATGGGGCAGGTGTTCTGAGAATAGGCCCTCTCAGATTGCTGGATTTTCTGCTCTGTTGTCTGTTAAGCCCTTCTGCCTGGACCCCTGCTCTGTTCACGTCTTCCTCCCCTTACTCCTCGGGCTCTGTTCGCCCCGCTGCCTCTCCAATTACTAGGTTCCGGCTCGCTATCCGCTTGCCTATTCCTCGGCTGTCGCCCTCTGTGCATTACCCTTCTTCCACGCCGACTCCGCTGATTTACGCTGATAGTATGTTGTTCCCATTCATCTGCGGTTCTGCTCTGCATCCTGTCTTCCTCCTCCTCAGAGTCATCAAGAATCTCGTAAATCTCTTCCACTTTCTCTTCTTTCATCACGTCTTTACCTTTCCTGTCTTTCTCTCTATCGCGCTCCGCTTCCATTTCTTCAGCCAGCCTGGCTCTCTTCCTGGTCTCCATATAATAGCTCGCCGGGGGTCGGTTTTGCTTCGCTCTGGAGTTTCTCGTCGCTCCTGCGCTTCTTATCGCTCTGTGGGTTTCAATAGTTTCCTTCCGATGCCGAGTCCCTTGCAGGCAAGCTTCTATAGAACTTCATGTCCCGCTCCTCCTACCTATCCGTTTATCCTTACGATGCCATCTGTTATTTCTGCCTTCGCATTTCCTATCAGCTGTCTTGTTAGTTTGATTTCCATTTATGGCCGCTGACATGTCCTTTCTTCCTCTCCGCCAATTCTTAACTATGATTGGATTGTTATAAGGTAGATTTTTCCTCACCGTTTTCGCACATTCTAGATTTAATCTCGCATGGTGATCTATGATATCCCCCCAAGGCCATTTCTGACAATTATTAAATGCCTGAGCCAGTTTCTCCATATCCCCAGTCTGTCGCACGAATACTGAGATTCGCGTGTGTAACCTATTCATGATTTTCCTTCGAGGCCTAGTCATAGTCATTATTGATAATGTTGTCCAGCTCCTCCCATTCTCCGTTGAGTCGTACCGTCCTCCACTGGCTGTCAACCTTGCCATCTCGGCCTTTGCAACCCCAGTTCGCGAGAAGATTCACCGCTCGATTCCCATTCCTTTTCACATGAGTGAAGATCTTGTATTCCACTCCTTTCAGCAATTCCGCTATTTCCTGGATGATACCAGCCGTTCACCAGCTACTGGTGACCTGTTCCCAATTCTTCTCGTTATTCAAATTTTTCAAGATTTCGATTGCCATCTGGGAATCCCCCTCAATCTCCAGATTTCTGTAGCCATTGCAGATCACAATTTGCAGCCCTTGGTGGACTGCCCATAGCTCAACCTCATTATCTGTCATCTCTCCACCTCACTCTGCATAAATCCACCTAGTATTTTTCTGGTTGTCGCGGAAGATTCCTCTGAATCTAGCATTACCTGGATTCCCTTTCGACGCCCCGTCGAAGTTTAATTTTATGAAATTGTCTTTGGGGTAAACGAACTTGTCCTGGCTCTGATACCTTGCATTAATCTTCTCTGGTTGTTTGTTATGGACCATTTCATATTTTAGATTTAGATTTTTAAGGATTTGCTCCTCACCCTGCTCCGCCTTCTAGTCCTCCATATCCCATCTTTTGACCAATATAGTTTCTGTTGTGAGATTCACAACCCTTTTCCATATTTTTTCTGAATTTTTACCTTTGTTCTGGAAAATTCTTCGGTTTCGTTCTTTCCACACCATCCAGAGAACAAAGCCTGCCATGAGATCCCAGGCTCTCCGAACAACTCTGCATTGGAATTTTTCTTTCTGCCACAGGAAAATTATTCACTTGTTTCTTTCGGATACTTTTCAGGTTTGCGAAATAGCCTTCCTACTTCCCTCCACAGATTCCTGGTATAATCACAATTGATTAATAGATGTTCCTGTGTTTCTGGCTCTCTGTTGCACAAATAGCACCTTGAAGGTCCATTGAAGCCTTTCTTTTGAAGCTTATCCCATGTCAAAATCTTATGCTTGGCTACCAACCATGCAAAAATGGTAACTTTCGGCCACCAATTTTTACCCCAAAAGACTTTCCATTCTTGGTTTCTTTCCATGGCATCCTGTTGATCTGTCAGATAGTATGCCTCTTTAACTGTGAAGGTTCCTTTTGTTGATTTCCCCCATCTAATGATATCCTTCCCTGTTCTCGCCTTTACTTTCCTGGAATCAACTTCCTTCCTAAAAGCCTCCTGTTGCTCCTGATTTGTCTCGATGCCCCAGTCCTCCAGGGGTGTCCATTTCCACCAGATCCCATCCAGTTCATTTTCTTTCCAGTAATCTTTGACGTACCTGTGGTTGTCACTGATTTTGTTTTGTATATCCTGTATTCTTTGGATGATGTTCAGTTTCTCCCTTTGATGTCGATTCTCATCATTTTAAGTTTGTTCTTCAACTATCTTTCTTTATTAAATGACGAACACATATAATATTTCCTTCTTGATTGGTTCCCCCCTCTAGGTCAATTTACAAATTCCTATCCTTAGTAGGAGTGAGATCCTATGATATTTTTTTATCTTAGTGGGATATACCTAATCACACTAGAAAGAGTTGTCTGCCCCAAACTATGAGTGTCAATTTTGACCTGAGAGTATTATTGAAATGAATTACATTATTATACTAGGAAAATGAGTTGACTTCATGACATTTAGAAATTTACCTTGCATTCTTGAGTGGCAAGGGAACTTTTATCAATATACAACTAGGTATTGCTAACAATTTTCCCATCGCATTATATATTAAAATGCAGGTCTCCTCCAATAATGTTTTTCCCAAAGTTGGAAATTCTATTCTGAAAAGGTGTCCATGTGTTCTTGGAACTTTAATATCTATTTGTTTCGAGTGATTCTTATCCCCTATCTTAGAAATGGGTTGTGATTCAATCTATCCGCGTTCAATAAATTCATGCTAAAATGTAGTTTTGTGCAAATAAAAGCTTTAGTTAACACATTTGAAAGGTTGTCACGTGTAAAGGGCTAAAGGGTTCTTTTCTCTAGGCACTTTTTCCAATAGTTATGCCACCCATTTTAGCATGATCCCAATTGAAAGCATGAGAAATATTTCTCCCTACATCTTATAGTAATATATGAATTGAACTCCATGGTGCTCCTTTGACCAACAAGCACTATTAGAACATTATTCACTTACAATTAGAGCTTAAAAAAGCAATTATAGATTGATCCCATGAGAACCCATAAGTTCATTGTAGCTTACTAAGTTTTTCGTATAGACTTGTAATGGGAAATGGATAAATTTGATCGAAACAATTTCTCACTTCACAAATCTGGTCTTAGAAATCAAGCATAAGTGAGAATTACTGACTTATGCTATAGATTCTAAGACCATCCCTGATGTTTCTAAGGAGATATTGGGTCTTTGATAAATGGTCTTTGAAAATTATCTTCCATGGGTTTGTTATCTCAGTACCCAACTGAAGACTACAGAAACGAAACCCATTACAAATCTGTGTTTCTTCATTCTAGTTTCCTTTGGATTCAAAGAAGCCTCATTATATATAAAGTATATTTTAATTAAATACATTAGATCACATTATTAATTTCATTTCAATAAATATGTATATTTTAAATATCGTTTTTTATGTTTAAACAAACTTAATTTGATAGTTAAATGTTTGTTATAATTTTCTTGTAAGTTTTAACCCTGTACAAAAAATACCTTAGTCAAATTCTAAAAATAGAAAACAACAATGACGAGAATATAAAACAAATACACAAAGATTTTCCCCTGGATCCCAAAATCAAGACTACTAGATTGATTTTTCATTATGTTTCTTTCAATGTTACAATACATATATATACATGCCGAAGCATTCATAAACCCCATTCCATTAACCTTGGATTAGAACATAATCATAGTTCCCTTGACCGAAACTACAAAATACCATGGGCCAAAAACCATCACGCCCAAATCCGTGTGCAAAATCCATGCACAAAACCATAGGTAGGTCTGCCCAACTAATATAGGGTCCAAAATAAATTCCTAGGGTGCTTCCCAAGACCCTATGTAGGGGCGATACAGCCCCCCTATGACCCCCATGCTATGCCTGGAACAATGAACAGGGTGCCCTATCACCCCCATTGTAACCCCCCCTCCACATGTGCAGCTAGTCGTGGAAAGAATATAACACACACCAAATATTCTCCCACTTGTTGTTTTCTTTTCCACATAAGAGGTCACAGGAGAGCTTAGTCATTGGTCTAGCCCTACAACACCCATTATTTTTGTACACCAAGAAAACCTCGCAGTTCTCAGAAACTTTGTCAATACATCTGCAACATCCTTCAAAGTGTCCACCTTTACCATCAACACCTTTTTGTACTCAACCATATCCCTCACAAAGTGATATTGAACATCAATGTGCTTTGTCTTTTAATGATAAGCAGGGTTCTTTGCCAAGAAAATTGCACTTTGGATGTCACAGTCTATCCTTATAGCTCGTTGTACTAACCCCATACTTGAACAGAATATGTGCAACCAAACTGCTCCCTTGCTTGCATGAGTGGCCGCCACATTTTATGCCTCTGTAGTTGAAAGTTCCACTACAGACTGTCTCTTACTCATCCAACTGACTGCACCTCCAAATAGGTTAAACACATACCCACTTGTAAATCTTCCCTGATCCAAATCTCTAGCCCACTTTTCATCAACAAAGCCACGGATGTCCAAAACTCTATCCAATCCTAGTCTTCCTTGGTAGCACAAACCGTAATCACTAATGCCATGCAAATACCTGAAAACCCGCTTCATTGTTGTCCAATGCTCCTTCCCTGGTTTTGACATAAACCTGCTCAATACTCCTACTAGATGTGCAATGTCTGGTTTAGTACAGACCATTGCATACATCAAGCTATTGACTACACTTGTGTATGGAACACTAGACACATTCTCTTCCTCTTCTTATGTCTCAAGACACTTTTTAGTGCATAACTTTACACCTATAGGAATAGGAACCTTCACCATTTTACTATCTTGCATATTAAACCTCTACAATATTGTCTAGACATGCTTCCTCTAATTTAACTAGAGATTCCTCTTTTCCTCATCTAATTTAATTTCCATGCCCAAAATATAGTTTGCAGCACCAAGATCCTTCATGTCGAATTTGGAGGACAATATGGTCTTCAAATCCTAGATAATTTCTTTGTCATTTCTAATCAGCAACATATCATCCACATATAAGACCAGATAAGTAACATGGTCACCAATTAATTTAAAATACACATAATGATCCGCTTTGATTTTGGTGAAGCCAAGTCCTCGTGTATATGTATCAAATTTCTGATACGACATCCTTGGTGACTGTTTTAACCCATACAAAGACTTTTTTAACTTGAATACCAGTTCTTTCTTTATCTTCACTACAAAGCCTTCAGGATTTTTCATGTATATCTCTTCTTCCATATCCCCATGAACAAATGTTATCTTCACATCCATTTGTTCTTCCTCAAAATCAAAAGCAATAACAATAGATAAAAGTAATCTAATAGAAGATACCTTGGCAAAAAGATAAAAAATATCACCAAAATTCAATTCCCAACATCTGGAAATAAATTTTTTCTACCAACCATGCTTTGTATTTCTCCACCTTGCCTTCTACATTCATCTTCTTCTTAAACACCCATTTTCTTCTAATGGGTTTCCTTCGAGCCAACAACTCCACTAGATCCCAAGTCCCATTTTTGTCCAAAGATGTCATTTCATCAACAATGGCCTCTTTCCAAATTTTTCCATCCTTTGAATCTACTGCCTCCCTAACATTTATGGGATCATCATCAGTAATAGATAAAGAAAATTTTGAATAGAAATAAGGTTGTCTATACCTTTCTGGGTTCCTTCTTTCACGAACCGATCTTCTCACAACTAGAGTTTGTGGCTCTTCATCTTCTGATTCTTGTTCTGCAGTAGAGTCTGATTCCTCCTCATTTATATCAAACTCTATCTTCTCAGGTTCCTTTGGTAGAAATTCATGTTTAATAACGTATTTCACCTCTCTAAAACCCACATCTCTACTATACACAACCTTCAGACACCAATTTCGATGGCACAAACGTCGCAACTATGGCAGGTTCATCGTAATATATTTTGAAAAATCTATGATGAAATCATTCTTGTGACCCCCTTTGTGATGGTAGAAACATCGCAACTATGGTAGGTTTTTCGTAATACCTTTCCAAAAATTTTGCAGCAATTTCGATCTTCTAACTCACATTTGGACAACACAAACATCATAACAATGACAAATTTGTCAGAAAATGTTTTCATAAAATTCTCACTGACGTTAATCTTCTAATACAATTTTTGACAGCATAGTATGTTGTCACAATGGGTAAATCGTCATAACAAGTTTACTTTCAGCAGGTCATCTGACGATGGTTTGCAACAAATATATAGGAGAATTTATCAAACTTTCGACTAAATGTCAATGAGTATATTCCACAAATAGATTTTAGAGATTCGACGATGATTATCATCATAATTTTGATGAAAAAGAAGATGTCGAAATTACAACTTCACCAGAAACAACGTTTCCTCAAATCTCCTTTTTCATTATAGTGATGAAACATCATTGCAATAATGGCAATGTCATCATAAATTGGGTTAATATTTTGTATTGTGAGCTTGGAAACAAGGGTTAATGTATCTCAATTTTGGAGGGCCTTGATAGGCCATAAATCAAACCCACATGCGAAATTTTCCCTCTACATCAATGCAACCATTCACACGATCCCTCCTCGACCACAACTACTTGCTTATCCTCTTCATATCCCCAATATTAGTAAGGCATCCCAATTAGGCCATGGTAGTGGGCTTGCAACTTACCCAACTTACTTGTTCTCTTCCTTAGATTGCCATGATATTCACTTGATATTACAAAAGAAATTAATCAAAGAACATCCTATTCTACATATTGAAGATCTCAATGAGGAAGTTCCAAATGAAGAAATGAAACCTGTTAAATCTCTAGATAACTCAAGAATAAACCAAGTTCACCAAGAACCATGGCTTCCTCCTTACCTAGAAAGATTATACTTAGAGAAACAAATTAGTCATCCTCAATTTGATCTTCAAGGTGAGCTTAAAAATATGTGTGTTGGCATATCATTATTCCAAGAGATCAAGGATATCCCTACTTAATCGAAATTGATAAGGCAGTTGTTTCTAAGGAAGCCCAATAGAAAAGGAAAGGACCCCCAAACTGTTCACGTTATGGGAAAGCTATCATACCTTATGATGGGGGAGTTCTCATGGCAAAATACTCAAACCCTAGGAGCTTAGTAGTTAATGTGTAGATCAACCATACTGTCATCGCAATCACATTGATTTACCTTAGGGATTCCATCAATGTTATGATTCATGAAACCATGGAATCTCTGGGACTTTTCGATCTGAGGAAGACCCCCATAGTGCTATAACTTGTTGATATATCAACTATCAAATTAGAAGTAATCTTGGAAGATTTAGTGATCTTAGTATATTCTTGGGGATATCTCACTGACTTCATGGTCCTTCAGTCCAAGTCTTCTATGGTAGGATATTCTTTAATCTTGGTAAGGCCATGCTTGGCCACTATAGATGCTTGTATTGGCTATATGTTTGGTAACATGATCATTTCCCATGGTATCTCAACAAAACAACTTACCCTATATCCTCCCACCAATATAAATCTTGAAACATCATTTGGGTTGATGGAGAAGAGAGTGAAAGGAGGAATTTTCCCATTTAACATAATTTGTGGAATTCAAAGAAATCAAATTTCCATTAAAAACAATAATCTACGATTGAAAATTGTAGAATATTTAAGCTCTTACAAAATTAAATAAATATTATATGAATCAATTAAAACTAAATATAGTAATGATTCCAAAGGAAATGTCAATCACAAGACTTGGGTGTCTTGAGTGTTGACTAAGGTGTTGTTCAATCTAGCAAGGATTTCAAAGGCAATGGCGATCAGGTTGTTATGATATGTGAATAGGTTTCACTCAAGTGTTAGAAATAAAGATAATGTGAGAGAAGATAATTATAACAACAATAACACATTAAATAGATTTCAACCTTGAAAAGGTAAACTCAAAGAAACGAGCTAATAGATTTATTATTATATTATTATTATTATTATTAAAGACAATGTGAGAGAAAATTATTATAGAAACCATAACCCATAAAAAAATATTTCAACTCGAGATCCCTATGACTTAAATGAAAGCATGCTTTGACATGAAGCAACACCTGGAAAACCCAAACTGAGAAAAACTAGCTACTATTATTATTATTACATGGCTTAAATGCAATCATGTGCCCTCTACCTCAAATTACAATGGGAAATCCCTAACTCTTTTAAAAGACTCCATGACATGTAATTCATGGACTCTAATACCACTAGCTACCAAAACTATATGCATAAACCATAAATCTAAAGTACTCTGCAACACATTACAATGGAGAATCCTCAAGACTTTTAAATCTTTAAAAAACACCTCATCACATATAATTCATGCACTCTAATTTCATAAGGCACCAAAACCATATGCCTAAAACCATCACCTTGACCTTAGTAGCTTTGACTCTTTCACCAAGTAAAATTTAAGATTTCCTTATCCAATGACCCAAAAAAAAAAAGTTCCCACTAAGAGAATATGCACCTTCTTACTCATATGTCAAGGAGTCAAAATCATAGGACCAATTTGAATCCAGTTGAGAAGATTACCCTCCCTCGGAACTATGGGAACAAACCACCGTAGCAACCAAAAATTAGCTACGGTCCTAAAAAATTGATCTCATAGTAACCTAAGGGTCCTAAATAACTGCCATTACATAGTAGCCACCTATGTCATCTGCAAATATCGAAGAGTACCATCTATGATCGTTACTTTTTCCATTCATATGAATTCCTCTCTCTATATAAATATTGTAACAAAATATCGTTACTATCATCCAATATTTTTCACTTCATCGCAATCTCAGAGCATCAATAAAGAGGATGATGGGGGACTTGGGCACCAACATTACCATTCCTCTGCCTCTCGTTTCTGCCAAGATTCTGGGTCGCGTTATTCAATATTGCAGATACCATGTTCTTGATGCGCCCATTGTATCACTTGATGCCGTCAAAACGTGGGATGAGGAGTTCATGAAAGCTCTTGTAGAAGATCGCGCCATACTGTTTGAAGTTACAAAGGTTGCCCACTATCTCGTGGTCACAAATCTTTTGGACTTCATGTGTCAAACTATTGCCAATATGTTGAAAGGGAAAATTGTTGAACAGATGCGTGATGTAATGTGAAAGTGAGAAGTACTGTAACATTGCTAGTACCCTTTGTACTTTGAATGCGTTGACTCCCTCCAGTTGTAATTACTTTGCTTGTAGTGAATTGTTCCTCTTATTATTTATTTGGAAGTATGAATGGTTGCTATTCTAATTTATTTTTAATATAATAAAAGAAAATGATACTATTTAATGTTGGTATGGATAGATATTTAATGTTTGTATGGATAGGTATAGAAGATATATTGTAATGTAATTTGATGTTATTGTTATATTAGGTTATTTCAATATTTTGATTTAATTATTTAATCAGTATAAATTCATCATAATCCTAGATCTAACACGAGTTAACCTGGATCAAGTTTTTTCTAGTGCCAATTTATTTTAGAGCACAAAAAACAATGTGAAATTTTTTATTGTTTAAATTATATTATTTAATTTTATAGGGATTACTATGATGTGCAATGATTCATTTTATAAGTATATTAAACTAGTTTTTTTGTTAGTAATATATTCAATATTTCTCGTTCCAGGGCTTGCATCTAGCCCTACGAAATTTGTTGGTATTGGGAGTTTGCTTCCTATGTATTTCATGGAAACAAGGTGGTGTAAGATATACATTCTCACTGCTTTTAATTTTTGGGAATTGACCTCTTTTTCTCTCAAATGGTCAGTATTTTGCTTTTGTTTGATATTTCTTTTAAATGCTTAAAGATCTAATGTTTTACTCTAGTCTCCCTCGATATGGCAGCAATCACCTCTGTTGCGCTACTTCTTGTGGCAATGGTCGCACAAGAGAGCCATGCCTTGCACTTCATGGTCAACAACACCATCGAGGGTAGCAACGATAGGACAAGATTCGACAATGAGATAGGGAGCACCAAGGCTCAACATATAATGAGTAGCACCAAACAATTCATATGGTAGAGCTTCAACTTGAAACCATCCACTGACAAGAAGAACATTGAGGTGATCACTCTCTTTGTGGACAACATGATCCCGATTTCCTACAAGAGAAACAATGAAATCCATTTTAGCGTTGAGTAAGTTGCCACTTACCAAGGCAACATAAAGATTGAGATCATCGGTGTTCTATACCACAAGGTGACTTGCATTTGGTAGTGGGATGGTATGCGTGGTGCGACAATAAGGTTGGTTGAAGGCATTGCGGATTATATTCACCTCACTGCGAGGCTTGTCCCATCTCACTGGTCTAAGCCTGAAAGTTTTGACAAGTGGGATGAGGGCGTCAATGTGATTGCCTACATTCTCCAGTACTATGACACCGCTGCCCTTGGTTTTGTTTCCAAGACAAATTTGAAATTGCGTAATTCTATTAATTAGCTTCCTTTGTCTAAATTTGTTGATATAATTCATAGTAATTTTGTGTTTCTTTTATTATTTAAATTCTATGCATAAATTAATTCAATATCCTTAAAATTCTCTGCAGTACTTGAATTGTGAATATTACAATGCTCAAACTTGCAATTTAGACAAATCTCAAATTTAGAATCGATGGCCTAATGATTTTTCCCAGGCCACCATCATAAAACCCACTTGCATTCTACATTATGTTATCGAATGTAGTATTTACAACTTCTAATATTTATTGCGTAAGGCGTTTCCTTTTAGATGAAATACCCTTTGGTCCTTGTTTTCCTCAGTATGGACCATGAGATCAAGTGTTAGACGATTGAAATGTTTCCCTCCATTTGATCCGACAACTGATTTCTTGCCACTTAACTAATTTGCTCATTAATTTTTCAGTTCAACTGTAGTCTATGGGTACACCATCTCTGCAATTCAGAACCCTTTTAGGAGGTTCACAACCAAGGATAATGCGAAGTAAAGTTTTCCTTGCAATTACTTTGACATAAATATGCATTGAGCCCTTTCACTCCTTTCTTTTTGGTTTATCCCGCATCGACAAACTAAATCTTTGCATGATTTCATTGCCTACGGTAATATGTCACTTGGAATTTCTGGGTTGGAGGGAAAACCAGTTTGGAACAAATTCTAAGGTTTTTGTTGCGATTTATTTGACAAAAATAAACATTGAACCCTTTCCCTGCTTTTTTTTTTCTTTATCCTGAATCAACATACTAAAATTTGTCATATTTGTTTGCGTAGGGTAATCAATCTAGATCTACAATACATGAACTGGTGCATTCAACTCAGTTACAACAAGAATTTCTATGAGAAAAATGGCCAAGTGAATAATATTTAAAAAATGTTACACACAACTTCCCCTCTTTCACTTGATAGATTGGATACCAGGCTACTGCAAACCTATCAAACATGATGAAAAATAGAAACTAAAGAAATTGCAAGATAAAGTTAGATATCAAAATAATTCGTAGACATTCCCTGAGGTCGCATCACAACTGTAAACATGTTTTTCACAATGGGATGTTATCATCATTATCAAAAAACATTCTTCAAAATTGACTTATTGTTCAAGCTAAAATGGTAAGCGAGCAAAGATGGAAAAATGTGCAACACATCTGGATAAGCATGTCTATCATTTATTTCTCAACATATGCTTGATCATACTTCTTAATAATTACTATATAATCTTAAATAGTGTTATGTTAATAGGTACAAACCTCGTGATAACAAATTGAAGATGAACAATTAAAAAATACATGTAATGAATGAAGGTCCTCTATTAATGGAATAATACTCATTAAGAGTTAGGTGACATGTTTCCGGTTGGGCTGTGATCTAGTGGTATACCACAAATAGCTCAGGTTTGATTCTCAACCATATTTGTATGGGTTCTACTTGGGAATCACTAAAACAATGCATCTCATAAGCTTCATCAATGCCTCTTTCTACTATACCTTTAGACAAAGAGTACTTTATTTCTTCTTTTCCTTGTAGTAGATTTATTTCGCTATATAGTTTCCATGGTGTGTTTATTTGAATGCTAAAATGTTGTAGTATACAAACTGCCCTTTATGTAATTTTGGCTCACACATCAACATTTATATAATATATCTTTGTGGAATCCTCGAGCCTCTTCCCACTTCAAGAATGGTAGCTAAATCATTGATATGTGTGATAAGCTCACCAAATGTTTCATGACAGATGTCCTTGTCCCTTATCAATATAGTAATGCTTCATGATGAAAATTCCATGCAATTCCAATTTATGCCTAAAGGATATTATCATATTAGAGGATGATACAAAGGCTTTTCCCAAAAATGCAAGGTTATTTGTCGCCACATGTAGCTAGGCTCTTTCAATTGGTTGATGCACTCTGCATCACCGCCCAAGTAGCAGGTGTGGAACAAATTCAAGGTTATATGTCCCCACGTCTAGCTAGGCACTTTCAATTGGTTGTTTCACTCTACTTCACCTCCCAAGTGGTCGTTGTGGATCTTTCCATTCGTGGTGAGAGAGTATGTGCCTAAGTATGAACTCTAGAATTATCTTTGATTCATGAGCTTTGATAGCTCTAAATCAAAATATCCATCGCCAATAATAACCTCAAAAGTAGCAACATCAATCTTCCAAATGATGGAATTAGTAGGCATCACTCCTAACCATTTCTTTCGCACTAACCTTGGACAAACTTGGTGGCAATGTGGTAGTTACCACTATGCACTCAAATATTTTTCATAACCCGAGAAGATTTCAAAAGCTTATATTAATAAGATCAAGTGAAATCATGGGCTACTTGTAGTGATTGGAGAGAAAATTCCCCTTTCTCTCGTCCTTCATATCATGTACGATTGTTGGGTTTGACACATACTCTGCCAACTTCACCAATCCAAAAAATCAATACAACTTTGCATTAATTGTTTTTGGTTGTGAATGTGATTAGTTTGCTACAAGAAAAGCATGAACATGTTTGTTGAATTCAATCCAGCTGCATCTTGGTTTCGTTTCTACCCCATTGTCTATGATAATCTTTCGCAATATTGGAATTTCATCGCACTTATCAGTTGCTTCATTATGCACTAATGTGGTTTCTCACACTAAAAAAGATGAAACAGTAAGTAGAAATTTATTGAGGTTTCATCACAACTGCAAACATTTTTTTTCACAATGTGTACACAAATCTAAACTTCGGCCCAAATACTCTGATACAGTGGAATCATCTGATATGGCAGGCTTTGGAAAAAGAGGTGAAAGGATAGGAAGGTTTTCATACATAGTGTTCCTAACCATTTCTACACTATTCTTAACACCCATGAAATTTGTTGATGATGCTGTTGAGAAGCCATACAATTACATATCTGATAAAAAGTGTATAAACTAGGCATGAAACAGATCTTTGTAAATTCCCAACCTTGTTGAATGCTCCAGATCGCGGGCCTTTACTTCTAGACCATGGTTACCAGGTTCCTCATACCACTACTAAATACTTTTTAATGGAATGTTAGGGATCTAGCAGTTACATATTAAAATTTTATTCAATGAAGTACTATCAGAGTTTTAATTTCTCTATTATGGACTTGCACAACAATAGGAGACATGGCATCTAGAACCTTCTCAAAATTGACTATGGGAATACCAATCACCTCTGAAACATGTCCTGAAATCATTTCATACTCATATGAAGAATCAATAGAGTTTAAAATGGAATGAGCCTTCTTGTTTGATTCATCAAGCAAGCATGAGTCAGTCCAAATCCTCATGCAAGCATAATCAAAATATAATATAGTTTCTGAAATTGCATGCCATGTATGGTCATTATTACTTGTATCAGTTTCCTTCAATGCATTACATGGACATTCGAATATCTTAGATTGTGTATGTGATTGAATGTCCCTAAATGTCATTCTAGGCACATTTGTCTTAGCACTAGAATCTCTAATTTGAGTGTAGTTCAAGAAGCCTCACACAATCCAGATCAATCATCTTCCTTGTTTCTAACTTCTTCAATCATTATTGAAATAATTGTACCACTATGGGAGTCAGCTACAAATTTATCAATTGCAGAGGCCTTACCACTTTTTGATTCAAATGGTACCCACTTATGTGTAATGTGTTGAGAGTTGCAATGTATATCATTGTTTCTTTGACAATAAATCCCCTTTCCTGTGACTGTAGTAGCCCTTTATTTTCAAGGGGGAGGGTGGGAAAGGTCCTCATCAACAATCACTCGAATTTCTGGAGCTTGCCCAGAAGTTCTAGTTTGATTTGTTTGCAACTTTGTCTGTGACATTTCTTGGCCTACTAGTTTAAATGTTCCTGGAATTATATGTTTTTGGTTCAATGAGTTGTGAATCTTCACTAATGTCACAGAAGAAAAAGGATCTCTTGAAACCTAAATTGCATAACCATATCCATTTGGTGTGGAATGAGAACATATTTTAGTTTCCTCGGTTTAGAAATTCACACTCTTAGAACATACATATTGTTGTGAGATATCCACATCTTCCTTCTGAGAATACAATTTACTGTCATCCAATATAGAGGAACCTATTTTCCTTTCCCACATAACTTTCACTATCTTTGTAGCATGTGACTTTACTTTTCCCATATTTTGTATTTCCTTTGCCTAAGATGGAAAAATAGGAACTGCAACACTCTCTCCTGCTAGCTGAATTTAGGCAACGCCACCTGTGGCTTGTTGGAAATAGCATCAAAATATGTATAACCCTGCAAATTGTTATGTTCATTATCAAAAAACATGTTGACAACCAGAATATTTCACTTCCATGCCCATCAACCATATAACAACAAAATCTTCTTAATACTTCCTTTCTATATTTGAAAATCTACTTGCTTTGAGTGATCGAGACAAGCGCTTAGCATTCAAGATAAAGTAAAATTTGAATAGTGTGTACCATTGGAGTAAAAAATGATACTCTACCCACTCTATTAACATTGATCCATCTACATCTATGAAAAATATTTGCTCTCTTTTAAGAGATTTCTAATTTGCAGAAGAAAAATAAATAAATAAATAAAATAAAAATAAATAAAAAAATATAAATATAAAAAATAAAATAAAAATAAAAAATAAAATAAAAAATAAAAATAAAAATAAAAATAAAATAAATAAATAAATAAAATAAAAATTCGAGAGTTTGCCTGAGTTTTCTTGGGTTATCGCATAAAATATTGTTCCTTAATCCAACGTCCTTTCCCTTTTGTCTCCATAATGAGGCCATTTAGTCATTTAAGGGGATATGGAAGGCTATCAAAAGAGGAAGCCAACAAAATTCTTAGGGTTGAGAGGAGAAAATTGGTCATAATCCTCTCTATCTTATTTGGACTACTATTGGTTGTTGCACTTACTTCTGTGTCAGTAGGGATCCTGATTTTTGGCCACGAGAAGGGAATTAGATCTAGTAATGACAGTGCCATTGTTGCAGGAGGTTAAATTGCACCTTCAATTTTTTCTGAAGAAATCAACATGGCCTATGTCTAAACATTATATCCTCAGCTCTATATGTCAACGCATGCTCATCACTTACCTTGGTGTGCAACAAGTGTGGGAACCCAAGGATCTTGCTCACTTTACATGCAACGTTACCATGGATCGAGTCCAACAACTATACCATGCCTTTTCTCTAAACATGACAACCCATAATTGGAACAAAAAGGACCCAGAAAGGGTCGACTATCAAGATTGTGTGGAGCTTCTTCAAGATACCTTGTAGGCTATACCTGCTCAATCCAGCCATAGGAAAGATAAGGAAAATGTCCATGAATCCCAAATCATCCATGGCCAACACAGCAGGTGTCAACACTTGGATCAGTGCAGCTTTGAAAACTACAACACATGCCACGATGGCTTCCAAGATTTAATTGTTTGAGTAGGACAGAACTTTAGTGTTAATTTCAAAAACCAAATTGACGAAAAATCAATGAAGTCATCTTAATTGGTCAGCAATTATTTGGCAATGTTCCATATTTCATTCAGGAGCTCTACCATTAATGGTCTCCATGGTGATTATTACCAAGCACGGGTGTGGCAAGTTTATCAATGTCGCATTTCCAAAAATCTAATAAGAAATAAAACCCTCAGATGTGACAACAAGTAAATGACAAAAAAACATTTTTATGGCCATGAAGCCATTATTTGGGAAACTCATGCATTCACAATATCAGACTTGGAAAGCACCAACATAATTTTGAATGAATGTGAACAATTTAAGAGTTGAAAATTTAAATGTGAAACAAAAATGAAGATATGATTCTTTATAAGGTTTACCCCGCTCATTTAAATTTGAAGAAGAATTTTCTCAACCCCAATGCTAGCAAAGCCCTTTTTCACTCTGGCTCATAAACATTACACAATTTTCCTTTTCATGTTAAAATTGGTCTTCACTTCAGAAGGCATAATTTATATATGCAACTCATTTTTCTCAATGCCAACAAATACTCCAAACATGGAAGCAATGGAAATCAATTTTTTTTATATTTTTTTATGGGTAACCTTGGCTTCAGCTAACATTGCATATAGTATCCTTTCTTGAAAACAAACTCTAAGAAGTGTTTTCAACTCCCATTTTCAAACTCAAAGAGATAAGATTCCAACAAAGCCTCAACATGATACCTCATCTAACCTCAATTTCTTGATGTTCAATGTTACTCCTTGCAACCTCTAAGGTTTGTGTACTATGGGAAATGGCTTTCTTGTCTTTTATCATAAAGCACTTACTGTATTTTACAAAATTGGACAAATTCGATCTTTGTCTGAAATATGCATATTGATACGTTATAATCCCCCCAACATAATCATATATACCTCAAAACTCCATTAATATATTTGTTTGTGATTGAGAAGCAATTGTATTACTCACACACAACTCAACATCTTTATATAGTTATCCAAAAACTACAAATTCTCTTGCACTATTATTTTGTAACATATTTGTTTGATGTAGGTTTCCAGAACCAGATTGTTTTGACTTCTGAGGTCAACCACTATAAATATTGACATCTCCACATTATTTTTTATCTCCCACAACTATTCCCTCATATTTCTCATGTGATGGGTCAATCGTTTTTTGCAAACAATAGTGTCTCATAAAGCTTGAGAAGTATGAAGATCTCAATTGGTCTTCTGACTACATGTGGCTACTAGGATTATATTGTTTTCTACTTTTAGTGATAGCAACAACATTTTTTCACTATTATATCTTCTTACAAGCTTCTTTAAAGAGTGACTGGAATTTGTTAACTTCACTGAATGAGTCAACCTATTGCAAGTAGTCAAAATGCTTGTCCATCTAGGTCTTTAATTATGTAGAAACCTAGTTATCTTTCCAATTGAATGCCTCTTCTCTTCCTAGTTGTTATTGGTTTTGATAACCATTTCTTTGTTATGAGCATATTCCGACATACAAAGGTGTCTCAGAAACTACACATCATTTGTGTATTTTCATTATGTGAAGGAATTTCTCATTTGGGAGTGTGTTCTGTAATTTGACTCTAATATGCTAAATAATGGTAGGAAGAATATTGTTAAGGAAATTGATTTGGATAAATTGTACCAAGTGTAATTCCCCTATTTTAGCTTCTTATAAAGGTGCTTGATACACACACCTTACCAAAACTGTGCTCAACTAACTTCTAACCAATGTCATAAAATAATAAGTGCCTTACTTAAGTTGCTCACATGTTCTTTTCAAGAATGAGACATTTCATGCCATAGGTATAATGTAAGTATGTGAGAATATGAAATATCAGGATAGGAAAACATAGAGGTAGAACTCCAAGGTTTTGATTTGAAACAATGCAAAAGATATTCCAACATGGTATTTTAAAAATATTTCATTTACGAACTAATATGATTTGGATCTTAGAAACTTGGTTTGATTAAACGTCTAAATTCGTTTGTTTCATTTATGTCAAACAACGTGATTTCCCGTCCATTTTTACGAATCAATGAAGGAACGATGCCACTTTCACGTTTGACAATCCTTAGGAAAGCATCCTTTGATAGAAAGAAGCTCTTAAATGGTGCTTTGCACTGCATAGCATTACCAGACACAAGTTACTGGCAGTTACAAAACACCATTTAACATGACCATTGCATTCAAGTATGTCCATTGTTGAGAAGAGCAGTGTATCGTGTTTTTCCCGTAGCTTTTCTGTTTAGAATGCCATAGTATCCACGTGGCATCCCTCGAGAGATCGTTGTATCCTGAAACCTCTCCCCCGCTATATAACGTTTCATTTCCTTCTTGCCAAACATTGTGTCGCTTAACTGCATGAGCTATCAAGCACAAGAATCCCACCACTACATATAACAAAATATTACATCATCCAGATGCTTCACAAGTCTATAGATTGTCCGAGGGACATACCATCCAATGTATTTCAAAAACCATGCTTTGAAATTCACATAAGGGTCATATTTTCAATCTTATATATATAGTGAGATTTATATATGGAAATTAAACCAATTTGACCCACATTATCTCTTTTTACTATAAAAGATATTTGTATCTCGAGAGATTTGTTCCCTTTGGGTGCTTGGTAGATCCAAAATTAGGATGTATCTAGGATGGTTTTACAAATTTATTTGGCCTGAGAGGCACTCTCGAGCTGAGTATAGAAGAAATGTTGTAATGTACTCTCTTGTAAGTGTTTTGACTTGGTCAAATTACATAAAAACAAAATTAAATTAAAAAATAAAATAAATAAATAATTAAACATTATGGGACTCTATTTTAAAACCACATGGTTTTTCTCATGGTTTTTCTCATGGTATTTCTAACCCAAGGTTTTTCCCATAATATTCTTAGGCAACAGAGGATATGCTTATTCCCAGAAAGACTATACAAGTAACATATAGCTCAAATACCATTTTTCATTCAAGGTGAAAACCCATGAGATTACATTCCTCTTCCATCAAAAGTGACACATATCAATTTCATAATCATGGTGACAAACCATCAAAAGAAGAATTCATGAGGAAAAATAAGGTTTTAGTTTTAAATAAAGTGAAAATATAGATAGTGGTTCAAATAAATGGAGATAATTTTAAAACTTTATTTATTTATTTTCATTTGAAGAGTTCATGCAATCTTAAATAAATGGATATATTTTTCATGTTCTTATACTCAAAATTTGAAAAAAATCAGATTTTTTTTCAACCTTTTTAGTTTCTACCATATTTCGAAGAATAGAAACATATTGTGTAGAGGTTTTACATAGTTTCCCTAATTAAGAAGTTGTGGAATTATCTATAGGAGCTATTTTATGGTTTTATTTTAGTTATTATAGCGATTTTGTTTAAGATGAATTCAAATGTTTTATTTTTAGTCAAATTTAAATCTATAATAGTTGACCAACTTAGCAATTTTTGTAATTAAAGTTGTATTTTTAAATGTAAAGATAAATGTAATATATTTAAAATTAAAAACCCCCTTTATTCTCATGTGAGTTTTTTTTTTAATATTGTCTAAAGTAATTGAGTTGTTCCTCTCACATGAACTGTTTTTCATTATTTTATTGTTTCAAATGAACATCAATTAAGAATATGGTTTTATATTACTGAAACTAAATGCCAACCATTGTTTTGTGGAACTCTCATTTTTTTACTCAAATAAAAGAATTCCCCTATAAAGGTTGTTGCCATGTATCAATGCCACAACTTCAATATTCACAAGGACTTGTCAGGTATAATGATCTCTTTATATATATATACACACACACACACACACACACACACACACACACACACACACACACACACATATATATATATATATAGCATAGATGTGCATCCCTAAGTTGTAGCTCCTACAACGTCAAGCCACAATTGTTGCAACTTTAAAGCACAATTATCGCACCTGGATACACACAAATTATTTATGGAACCATTATGGTAGCCCTAAGTTACAATTGTTATTCCCTTATTAAAATAAAAGAATTATCGTGTAAATGTTGTTTCTATGTATCTATGCCTCAATTTCAATATTGAAAAGGAATTTTCAACTATAATGATATCTTAATATATATGTTTTCCTGTATATATATAATTTTTTATTCCAAGTAGCAAATGCTACATCCCCAAGTCAAAGCTTCTGCAACCTTAAACATCAATTATTGCAACTTTAACACAAGGTCACTGCAACAAGATACAAGGGAATGTTTTATCGAACCACTGCTACAACCTTAAGTTATAGTTGTTGTTCCCTTACTAAAATAAAATAATTCTCATATAAATGTCGGTCTCCATGTATCTATGCCTCAACTTCAATACTAACAAGGGCTTGTTAGGTATAATGATCTCTTAATTCCCCATTATTTTCAAATTGACTATGACTTATTGTAAAGCCCACCCTTTTCCTCTCACCATATATTCCATTATCTTAGAAATCAATTGTCATGAGGGGATTCAAGCACTCATTGAATTTCAAAATTTTATGGGGTAAATTTTTTGGTCAGAATCGTCTCTTTCTAGATACTCCCTTAAAGTGTCATTTTGAAGTAGTTTGTGTAAATCATTCTAAAAGTTAACATTTGTGGCAAAAGAAAATTTGGAGGACCATTCTTATAAGTATTTCCATAGACTTTAACAACAATGTTGGCATCAATGACTATATAGGACCTTTCCTTATTCTCTAAAAAAAACTCCATTCCACTATACATTAGGTGATCTTTTTGAACTACATTTAATCTTATATGTGCCTGAGTTAAAAAAGAGTTTTACTTAGCGCCTGTGAATGTCTAGATGGAAGCTTGTTCATTTTTTTTTTAATTTCCAATGATGTCAGTCTTATAATGTCGTCTCCTTCAAAATTCCATTGATCTTACAATGTCCTAATGTCAGCCTTCAGACACCCATTTCGACAGCACAAACATCGCAACTATGGAAAGTTCATCATAATATATTTTAAAAAATTCATGATGACATCATTCTTCTGACTCCCTTTCTGATGGTAGAAACATCACAACTATGGTAGGTTTGTCGTAATATCTTTCCGAAAATTCTGCAGCATTGTCAATCTTTCGACTCACATTTGGACAACACAAACATCATAACGATGGAAAATTTGTCAAAAAATATTTTCGTAAACAATTTTCGATAGCACATTATGTTGTCACAATGGGTAAATTGTCAGAAAAATTTTACTTTCAGTAGGTCATTTAACGATGGTAGCAAACAAAATATAGAGGAGCATTTAACAAACTTTATGCAAAATTTCAATGAGTATATTCAACAAACAGATTTCAGAGATTCGATGATGATTATCATCATAATTTTGATGAAAAAGAAGAGGTAGAAATTACAACTTCACCCGAAACAATGTTTCCTCAAATCTCCTTTTTCATTATAGTGACGAAACATCATTGCAAAAATGACAATGTCATGATAAATTGGGTAAATATTTAGCAGTGTGAGCTTGGAAACAAGGGTTGATGTATCTCACTTTTGGAGGGCCTTAATAGGCCATCATTCAAACCCACAAGCGAAATTTTCCATCTACATCAATCCAACCATTCACACCATCCCTCCTCAACCACAACTACTTGCTTATCCTATTCATATCCCCAATATTGGTAAGGCATCCCAATTAGGCCATGGTAGTGGGCTTGCAACTTACCCAACTTACTTGTTCTCTTCCTTAGATTGCCATGATATTCACTTGAGATTACAAAAGACCTTAAACAAATAACATCCTATTGTACATATTGAAGATCTCAATGAGGAAGTTTTGAATAAAGAAATGGAACCAATTCAATCCCTAGATACCTCAAGAATAAACCAAGTTCACCAAGAACCATGGCTTCCTCCTTACTTAGAAAGATTCTACCTAGAGAAACAAATTATTCATCCTCAATTTGATCTTCAAGGTGAGCTTAAAAATATGTGTGTTGGCATATCATTATTCCAAGAAATCAAGGATATCCCAACTTAATTGAAATTGGTAAGGGAGTTTTTTCTAAGGAAGCCCAATAGAAAAGGAAAGGATCCCCAAACTGTTCACGTTATGGGAAAGCTATCATACCTTATGATGGGGGAGTTCTCATGGCAAAACACTCAAACCCTAGGAGCCTAGTAGATAATGTGTAGATCAACCATACTCTCATTGCAATCACATTGATTGACCTTAGGGATTCCATCAATGTTATGATTCATGAAACCATGGAATCTCTAGGAATTTTCGATCTCAGGAAGGCCCCCATAGTGCTATAACTTGTTGATATATCAACTATCAAACTAAAAGTAATCTTGGAAGATGTAGTGATCTTAGTATATTCATGGGGATATCCCACCGACTTCATGGTCCTTCAGTCCAAGTCTTCTATGGTAGGATATCCTTTAATCTTGGTAAGGCCATGCTTGGCCACTATAGATGCTTGTATTGGCTATAGGTTTGGTAACATGATCATTTCCCATGGTATCTAAACAAAACAACTTACCCTATATCTTCCCACCAATATAAATCTTGAAACATCACTTGGGTTGATGTAGAAGAGAGTGATAAGGAGGAAGTTTCCCATTTAACATAATTTGTGGAATTCAAAGAAATCAAATTTACATTAAAAACAATAATCTAGAACTGAAAATTATAGAATATTTAACCTCTTAAAAAATTAAATAATTATTATATGAATCAATTAAAACTAAATATAGTAATGATTCCAAAGGAAACGTCAATCACAAGACCTGGTTGTCTTGAGTGTTGACTAAGGTGTTGTTCAATCTAGCAAGGATTTCAAAGGCAATGGTGATGAGGTTGTTATGATATGTGAATAGGTTTCACTCAAGTGTTAGAAATAAAGATAATGTGAGAGAAGATAATTATAACAAAAATAACACATTAAACAGATTTCAACCTTGAAAAGTTAGACTCAAGAAAATGAGCTAATAGATTTATTATTATTATTATTAAAGACAATGTGAGAGAAAATTATTATAGCAACAATAACCCATAAAGCATATTTCAACTTGAGATCCCTATGAATTAAATGAAAGCATGCTTCGACATGAAGAAACACTTGCAAAACCCAAACTGAGAAAAACTAGCTACTATTATTATTATTATATGGCTTAAATGCAATCATGTGCCCTCTACCACAAATTACAATGGGAAATCCCTGACTCTTTTAAAATACTCCATGACATGTAATCCATGGACTCTAATACCAATAGCTACTAAAACTATATGCATAAACCATGAGTGTAAAGCATAGTTACGAAATTCGAATTCAAATACGAATTTGAATTCGATTTGGTACGGAAAAATTCGACTACCTAAAATATAATAGGGAAAAAATTCGGAAGTATAGATCTTCCAAAATTAAATTATTTTTAAGATTAAAAAAAAAACTATATTTACAATATATTTAAAAAAAATCACTTAGTCATCCCAAATTTTAATATAAGGCTTAAAAATGATAACATTATTAATTAATAACTAAAACAACCTAAATGTCTCTTTGTAGATTTTTCAAAGGGTTGTTTAGAGTGTAGGTAGAAGCACACCCAAACTTTAATTCATGGTTTCGATTTCTTTACTATGGGAAAGAAGAGAAGTATGAAATTCAAATAGAAAAAATTGGAGATTATATATTTTATAAATATTTATAAATAAAAATTTATTATTTTTTGTTATAAGAAATTATTATTTTTAACAAGTATAAACTTACTATTTTCTACAATATTTTAATATAAAATTTATTGTTTTTTACAACTGTAATTTTTTTAATATGCAATTTACTATTTACTATACTTTTTTAATATAGAAAATTCTATTTT